>BRDA01042895.1:0-20163 GCA_036984385.1 Crenuchus spilurus
AAATATTGACATTTGCCATCTCCACATCATTGCATTCAGTTTTTATTCACAATTTGTTTAGTGTCCCAACTTTTTTGGAATCTGGTTTGTATTTGCATTACAGTTAAAAAAAGTTATTTGTCAAAGAATGAGGATTTTTTGAAAAAGCAGTTTTCACAGTCAATTGAAATGAGTAGCTTTTGATATTTATTGCACATCAACAGACCAGTGCAGGATAAAATCCTTTAAAATACCAAATCTTTGTTAGAAAAAAAAAAAAAAAAGCAAAAGTAAACAGTTACACTATATAAATTGCATTTGCATCAATCAAATTAAATTAAATTCTCTCAACCTGAGACAACTGGTTTGTTCACAACAGAAGTAAACTTAACAACAAAACCTCTATAGTCTTATTCTTCTAAAATCAAGCCTTTGCTGCTTGGCGGACTTTGCTCCAAGTCCTTTGATAGTGGACGGCTTACTGTCATCTAACTTTGTAGCTCCGTGGGTTGTTGTGAGATGCTTTATTAAATTACAGTTGCTTACAGTGGATGTCAACAAAGTATTCACCTGAGGACATAATGTACACATTACATGCACGTTTTTGCCTTTAACCTCAATGAATTTAAAATAATGTTTATATCGCCACCTTGAAAATGCTAACTTTTCTTCGGCTTGCTGCTGATTCGCCATTTCTGCCATTTCAGCACACGTGTAAAAACACTGACTCTGATTGGCTACCATAACACTGCCTTAGCCAATCGCTTACTGACTTAAGTTAAACAGGTGTTACACTGAGAACTGTGACCTATCGAGATCTGTGACTTCTTCTATCAAGTCACAGATCTCGATAGGTCACAGTTCTCGGTGTAACACCTGTTACTCCTCACTAGCCTGGGCAGAGGTCCGCTCGTATTACTGTTAGTATATCAATATATAGTAACACACCGCTTTTAATGACCAGTAACGTCAACGGCGTTGTAACGACAGGAAAAGTAATTAATTATTTTATCCCGTTACTGACAAAATGCCGTTATTCGCAACACTGGTTTTTATACAGCAACTACAGGAAATAAATACAAAATATTGATGGTTTTTGAAAAATAAACCTTTAAGTGATGTGTAATATGTTTAAATTTACAGCTGGACACTAAAAATGTAGATGTTTAGTCCCTCAAATTATTTATTTCAGGCTGCACAACACCAAAAAGACATGATGTAGGTTCAGATTTGTGCCACTAGAGGGCGCCTTCAGCACGACATAAACTGACTGCTCAGTTCTATTAGTTTTGGACTCAAAAATCAACACTTATTGTAACTGAAGATATGACACCTTGTTTATTAGCAGCAGAATAGTATGAAATGATTGGTTATATCTTGTATGCCGTTATGGACTGGGAACTGGATCATTATTGCTCTTGGATGTACTTTGTGTAAATACATTGTTTTTTTGAACATGAAGGATGCTAATGGCTTTTTACAGATGCTGCTGCATTCCAGCATTGATTGACATCCAACACTGATTGCAGTTAATGTCTCCAAAACGATGCCGGTTCAATTTCGTTTAAATATTGCCGGCATCATCAGTCTACCCACAACTACAGGTTCTTATCCCATCAAAGCCATTTAGCATGTATGTGAACCTCTATGATTAGCAGTCATATGTTTTCCATCACTGGGATGGCAATCAGCTGTGTGCACAACAGTCCTCATGTATTTAAATAACAGGCATCTATCAAAGTCTGATCTTCACAAAACGTCTGTGAAAGTGTGTGAAAAAGAGGACTTCAAGAAAGAGTTGTTGATGCTCATCAGGCTGGAAAAGTCTTTTAGATTGTACAAAAAGTCAAGACCGCTGATACCGTCTCCAAGAGCAAGATGGGTAATCATCTGTGAGGTCACAAAAAGACCCAGGTTAACTTCTAAGCAACTAAAAGCCTCTCTCTCATTGGCTGATATTAATGCTCATGAGTCCACCATCAGGAGAACACTGAGCATCAAAGCTGTGCATGACAAGGTTGCTAAAGGAGAAAGATAATACTTTCCAAAAAAAGATACTGCTTCTGATGTGGACAAACCAGAAGGTTTTAATGAGAAACATTGTCTGGAGAAAGGAAAATACTTCCAGTATAAGAACAGTATTGCATTTGTGAAACATGGTGGTGGTAGTATCACTGTGTGGGTCTGTTTTGCTGCATCTGGGATTGCTGCAACAACAACAGACTCTGAATTATACCAACCCATTCTAAAGGAAACTCTTGAAATCTGTTTGTGAACTGAATCTGAAGAGAATGTGGGTCATGCAGCAAGACAATAACTAAGCATGCAAGTTCTTTCCTCCAATGTATGGTTAAAAATTTTGGAATAGCCAAGTCACATGTCTAATCACAGTGTTGTGGAAGGAACTGCAGTGAGCAGTTCATGTAAAACCCACCCTGAGCTGAAGCTGGAGAGTCCAAGCAGACTTTCAGAACTGATCAACAGATACCAGAAATGTTTAGCTGGCAATTATTGCTATCAAACCAGATAGTGGAAGCAAAGGTTCACATACAGATATGCAATATTGAATCATTTTTATCTTGCAGTCTCAACGTTATGACATGGAGGACCTCAGTAAAAGTCATTGAACACAATGACACAGCAAGTCACAAAGAGTCCACACATCCACAGTTGAGATGTAGAGAGGATACCACAGTTCCCTTTCATATACACTATTGCCATTTTGAAGGATGTTCCAAGCTCAAAGAAGGAAATCTGTAAACAAGTGCCGTATAATATATATATATATATATATATATATATATTTTTTTTTTTACATGGCAGCCTTGATACCAACCTGTGTGAAACAAATTTATTATTATTGAATTTTATTGTTTTTTCTTAACTAACAGCCTCAGCACTGACTTTTTAACCATTTCAAGAATGAATTATAGAAAAAAAATCAATTCAAGCTGATCATTTTTTATGTATCTACTGAGATGGACAGTATGCACTTCTAATCAGACTTAATAGACATTACAAATAAATTTCCATCACACAAGTAAAATCAAAATAATACTGCAGTAGAATAAATTTATTATTATATTCTTATAAAGCTACAGAATAAATACTGTTTAGTTGAATATTTCCAATGTAATGAAAATTTCACAAATTGTATTCCACAGCATTTAAAAAATATAATATTAATGGGGGTTATTTAAAATATGAAATGGCATTGTACTCTGTGATATGCATGGCATCCACTGTACTGTCAACCATACATGAAAGTGTTAAATGTTCATGTCCAGGCTGCATTCATTTGACAATAATTTATTGATTAAAGTTTTTAGAGGACAGCCCTTCTAATGAATGAATTCAGCTTTTGTAAGTTGATGTACAAACACACACAGACTACCCACTGAATTGTCTACTCGCTGAATTAACTACCTGCTGAATTAACATAATCAATTAACTACCCAGTGAATTAACTACCCACTGAATTATCTACTCGCTGAATTAACTATCTGCTGCATTAACTACACACTCAATTAACTACCCAGTGAACTAACTACCCACTGAATTGTCAACTCGCTGAATTAACTACCTGCTGAATTAACTACACAATCAATTAACTACCCAGTGAATTAACTACCCACTGAATTATCTACTCGCTGAATTAACTACCTGCTGCATTAACTACACACTCAATTAACTACCCAGTGAACTAACTACCTAGTGAATTAACTACCCACTGAATTATCTTCTCACTGAATTAACTACCCACTGAATTAACTATCCATTGAATTAACTACCAATTTATGCCAAGTTAACTACCTGCAGAATTACTCAACTACTTGCATTATTGACTACCTGTAAATTATCTACCTAATAAATTAACTACCCACCAATTTAAAAACCTGCCAAATTAGCTAACTGCTAAATTAACTGCCTGCTGAATTAATTAAATGCTAAATTACTTATTTTCCCAATTAAAGACAAAACAAATAAACTACCTGCCCAATTAACTACTCACCAAATTAACAACCTACTGAATGATCTACCTGCTGAATTGACAACATGCTGATGTCAGACAGACTCTTCTACAAGCCAATCAGAGTGATGATTATTGAGCTGTAGCTGATGTAAGTATTGATGGTTGTAGTTGTTTAGTGTAAAACCAACACTAACTGGACCAAACATGTACACAAAGACTAACACGGGTCTGGACCTTCAGGTGTGAGAAGACCTGATGAAGGTGGAAGGTGGCAGATCTCCAGGACCAGGACTGGTCTCCCCTCTGCAGTGATATAAACCAGTATTCTAGGTAATGTCATCACAGTGCTAGAACCACAAGAACTCCAGAGCATTCAATGTCAACAAACGTGAAGTGGACTGGCCGTCACAGGGTTAACATATTCATCACATGGCCACCGGGTGCCTGGTCCAGCTTACACAGGCTTCCAAAGAAGCCAAACTCAGGCCCCCACAATCATCACTAATGTGTGGCATTTCCTGCACAGGCATGCATCAGGTCAGGCTTACCTCTCTCCTTCTCTTCCTCTCCCTCTCTCCTCGTCTCTCTCTCTCTCTCTCTCTCTCTCTCTCTCTCTCTCTCCCTCTCGGTGAAGTCAGGACAGTGGGACAGCAATAAGAAGACAGAAGCTGAACTGTGGTTAAAAACTTCAGGCAGCATGCTGGAGACTTTTATGGGCAGGTGGGAGGGGTCTGGCCAGGTTACAGAGAGGGTGGGCAGAAAAAGAGAGAGAGAGAGAGAGAGAGAGAGAGAGAGAGAGAGAGAGACAGAGAGAGAGAGAGAGAGAGAGATGAAGAGAGGGGTTTGTATCAGAATAATAGCCGTGAGCCATAAAAGCCAAGTGTCCTCAGAGAAGCCTCGAGCACTGTGTCCAAAAATTTGTGGACACCCCTTCTAAAAAATGCATTCAGACACAGATGTACACACAGCTTTTCTAGTCCCTGTAGAGAAGTACTGCCAATAGAACAGGACTAAGCATCAACCTGTTGGCACCACATGTAATTCCAGGTGTGGGTTAAAGGGGTATAAAGATCCCCAGCATAGTGGAAGTGTGCCATCAAAGACGTTTGTGATGAGCTGGTGGAGTTGGGGATGGTGATTATCCAACAGCCTGAAGACTCTTGTGGTTGAATGCAATCAAGTCCTCACAGCAATGCTCCAAAATGGAGTAGAAAGCCTGGACTGTAGAGTTACTCCAACAACAGCAGAATAAACTCTCCGATTTCAGAAGAAACAATTAATGAGTGTCCCAATACTTTTGTCCCATTACTATATATGTAATGATGACATTTATAAGAAGATCTCTTATGAATTATAGATGCTATTGATGTCTGAAGCACAGTTGTCAAGACCATATAATAATGTACAGACCAGCAGGGGCAAGCAGAGATAGAGAGAGAAAAAGAGAGAGAGAGGGAGAGAAAGAGAAAGAGAGAATCTGAGGGATCTCGGTCCAGCAGCTGGTTCCCATTTGGGTCAGTGTTGAAAATATGTTTTTGTTTGTGTTGTAATGTTGCCGCCCGCTGTGTTGCTCCCAGCGCTGGGCCTGTTTATGGGGAAAACATTATCACAGCCCTGAACCATCTCACGTCCAGCTCACACCATGTAGCTCTGCACCAGCTGCAAGTCCCTGCTTCTTCTGAATCATGCAGGTATGTCTAGAATAAACACTTTGGTCCATAAACCCCTGCCAGCATCTCTTATCCAACCCAACACCCGCTGGCATGACCCTCAACACCTCCCAAATGTACTGCAGCACCTGCTGACAGCATTCAACACCTTCAAACACTATTGAATTGTACCCCACCTGTTGATATACCTCTCAACATGTCCAAGTCCTACAAAACTTCTGCTGGTGTTACAACAAACACCTCCCAACCCTACCAAACACCTGCTGGTATTACCATCAACACTTCCCAGGTCTCACCTCAAAATCTACTGGTTACACAACACTTGTCGTCAAAACCCTTCCAATACATATTACACCTGAACATCTTCTTCCATCGTCTTCACACTTCCCAAACCTAGCATCTGCTGAGTCTTAGCCCAACCCCTGATATTCCAATCTAACATGTCGGCGCTGTCCCATCCAGTTCACATTATGAACACCTCCCAATCCTAGCTCAACAACCAACCGTACTCCACACCTCCGTTCAGTAAGCCTACTGTTGACATCCAACAACCTCCTAATGCATACCAACAGCAGTGACCTTTTACACAACAAAGCACTAGTATAAGTCACATCAGTGAGTCCAAGCTTTGGAACAAGTCCGATTCAAACTCGCGATCCTCTGGTCATAGTGTCAGTGCCTTATCCTGCTGAGCCAGTCGGGGCCCAGGTTTTTTGATTTCTGATATTAAGAGTGCAGGTGGCTTTTTTGATTGAGTATATCCAATGCCAAAAGTCTCAGTTTTGTCTCATGCTTTCTCATGAAGAACTTCATTCCAGTCTATCAAGTGTGAGGCATCGTTATCATTATACACTTATTACACTCTGATTACTGTACCATTATACTTCTGATGTATATTACTCTGCCATATATGTCTGTGTATCTGAATGCAACACTGTTCTCCGTGTATCTATCTATCTGTATCTATATTCTGCTGTATATAAATATTAGTAACTACAGCAAAATTGGAATGCACACTGTTGTTTTACAGCTCATTAACTACTGTTATGTTTCTACAGGGGTTGGACAATGAAACTGAAACACCTGTCATTTTAGTGTGGGCGGTGAAATTGGACCAGTCTGGTGGCCAATCTTCATTAATGTCACATTGCACCAGTAAGAGCAGAGTGTGAAGGTTCAGTTAGCAGGTAAGAGCACAGTTATATAGTATATTACAATGCACACAACATTATGGTGACATACCAGAGTTCAAAAGAGGACAAATTGTTGGTGCACGTCTTGCTGGCGCATCTGTGACCAAGACAGCAAGTCTTTGTGTCTAAATATTATTGAGCCACTTTGGGGTGTTTTGGAGGAGCGAGTCAGGAAACGGTTTCCTCCACCAGCATCACATAGTGACCTGACCACTATCCTGCAAGAAGAATGGCTTAAAATCCCTCTGACCACTGTGCAGGACTTGTATATGTCATTCCCGAGGACCATTGACGCTGTATTGGCCACAAAAGGACGCCCTACACCATACTAATAAATTATTGTGGTCTAAAACCAGGTGTTTCAGTTTCATTGTCTAACCCCTGTATATGTATATGTATAGATATGTCAAAGTTGAATGTATATATCTGCCAATCAGTGAACAATACATGAGCAAGAGAATTAGTTCTCCAGTTTACAATATATACTGTAACTTAATGTCTTAATATTATATACAATTATATAACTTATAACTTGTTAACTATAGGTTTCATTGCCTTTTTCAAATGGAGATGCTGATAACTCATAAATAACCATATGACAGTGAAAAATTCTCTGTGTTCTCTCAGTTCTTCCATCCATCTGAAAGCCGTGCTGCGGCTATCTCTGGAGGCTTGGAAATTGCTGTTAATAATGCGCCGTTTCCTGTTATTTGATCTGAAGGCTTTAATCTAGCGGCGTTGGCAGGTAGCGCTGGTGACTCATGCTTGCAGCCGGACGCACAACCGCTTTATTCCTTTACTGCTGGAGAGCCACTGAAACCAGAGTGGCCCCTTCTCCCCTTCAACCTGAGCTCTGGTGTCCAAAAATGGCCCTCTGATGTAAGCGCGGAAAAGGCTAACGCTTAGCCAGAGTGGACATGGACTGCAATCATTTTAGGGGTTTGAGCAAATACAGGCAGATATTTCAACCACAGCAGGGAGACTGAGCCCGGGTGCTTTACATGGGGTGGGGGGGGGGGTGTTAAAAACTCTTCCATGCAACATCAAACTCTGGGAGGTTAGGCTAATGGTAGCCATTCATCTAACTGTTGGATTACATACCTTTAAGCCACATAATAGCCCGGCGCTATCCGTATCTGATTATATTTGAATATTTGTCCACATGCACCTCAGTGTGAAACGAGGGAACCTCCGTAAACATCACATTAACGTGCTAACACACAATCAGCAAATCAAATTCTGGGCCGGAAATGTTTACACTGGAGCGCGGCTCGCTGTGGAGTGTTCCTAATGAATGTGGCCGGTTACCTGCGGACGTGAGGTCATTGGGTTTGCAAGGGGAGGTCACTTGGCCAGGGTCGGCAATTTCCAGCAATTACGCTCCAGTCATTTCATTAAGCGGACACAAGCATTATGGGTATTTAACTGAAGCCTCTACAGTTTTCATAGCACTGAGAATGTGGACGAATCAAAGGGGTTGTTTGAGGGTCGGTCTCTAAAAGAATTTGGTCATTTTTTACAATGACTTTTGATTGATCTGATCTGAGCACCTGCATTCCCTCTCTGTTTGTCTCTTCTACCTCTCTAAGCAGAGCTCCCCCCTGTGGCTCACAGGCAGTAGTGCAGCTGTTGAGTTTGGCCAGGCGACAGGCACGTCCGCTCTCGCCTGTGGGAATGTTTCATAAACGGCATCACATGACTCCCCTCAAAAATTCAGACGATGTCGTTGTCCAAAACCTCCATCCTTGATCATCCAGAATGCTCAGGCTTCAGCCAGAACCAGCTCAGGCCAGACGCAGACACATTAGGGCTCGGCTTGCTTTCTCTCAGCACTGATGACTGCAGGCTCCGGAGGCATCGTTCTGGTCCTCACACATCATCAAAGCCAAAAAACGGATGTGGTCAATATCCCAGAGCCTGGGGAACAGACGTACATCTCTGATGATACTGGACTTTTGATTATATCAATGGGGTGCACTGGGAGCAAAATGCAGGCCTTGATGTTGGTTTGACAGCCGTGTCCTGGTGTTTAGGGACCTAGTCTTGTGACCAGAAGATCACCGACTTTATGACTGAAGCGCCCATCAGCAAGGCACTTTTTAACCCAATTTTTAACCCACAAGACACAATTTAACCAATCGGTACAGTGAAACACACACTAGTGAAGACACTAGAATTGTTGTGAGCACATGCTGGTGCACAGTCCCTATTCACAGCCCTCAGGGAGCTGTTGTGGGTTAGGTGTCTTGCTTAATGACCAAGAAGACATGTAAGGCACCTAACCCCTAACTGGTCCCTGGGCACTGTGGACAGGGCTTTGATTGTCAGTGATTGTTCCAATGATTGTGTACTTTCACCTTTGTTGAGAGCCCCCACATTTGCGACAATAAATTCCAGGAATCCCTGATGGCTGAGGGCCATAGACTTTTCCTGAATGGCCAGTCCCCTGCCCTCTCGCCTAGACAAGTAAACATGTAAGGACATACGCAATGTAACTTGATGTCACCCAACCAAGCCTTCCACTTTGATAAATCTACCTCCAGCCACCTTAAATTAGCCTTGAAGATTAATTGCACAGATCCAGTCGTATATCCATCAGCTGCTCCAAGCTCCAGGATGTCTTGTCCGTGGTGCGTGTAATGTGCTCAGTAGAAGAAAAAAAATTCAAGAGTGAGTCACTTTCTGGGTTTGGCAGGACACACAGACAGCTCTGAATGAATTAGCTGCACAGACAACAGCTGGCCTGAAAAAACAACATTTGTTCACGTTTGTACATTTCATCCGCACATGTGAGGCAACACATTATTGATACAGCTAAACAATGCTGCAGCTCCAGGCTGTTTTTATTTCATTCTCCTGTGTCAGGGCTTTCTTGCTTTCGACTGGCTTCTGTGATCCCTTCGTGTTGTTTCAATTATGTGGCTGCTGGTGGGATCAAGGAGATGAAGCATCTCTCTCAGACTGAGGTCATGTCTCTTTACTCCTTCACTGTGACTGCAATGAGGCTCCTTAGGCCTTAAACTGGACTCTTTAGCATCAACATTCTCACATCCAATAAATCTCACTGTTTCATGGAGCTTGTATCTCTGCTCAATGTCCATTTTAGCTCCACTGACCATTTTGGATCATTCTCAGTGAAACTGATGTGTTGGTGGTGTGTTACTGTGTGTCAGAGAAGCTGATGTTCACCTCAGTGTAACTGTTGGATTGAAGGTAGTGCACCAACCAGCCAAGAGTGTCACTCGAGGACCAACAAAAACTGTGCTGAGCTGCTGTCTCTGACTTTACATGTACAAGGTGGACCAACAAGGTAGGTGTGCCTGATAGAGTGGACAGTAAGTGCATGGTAGGCAACCCAGTCTGAGTCCTCTGGTTTGCTTTACTGGTCTCTCATCTAAACCAAAGCTCCAGTAGTTATTCTCAATGGTTCTTCTTCATGTTCTTTTGATGCTTTTCCTTTGTTCCTCACAGTCTTGTTAAGGAGCTTTTCATTTGAGTCATTTTTTATCCTTGTGGTTCTTCTTCATGTCCTTGGGAAGCTTTGATGTAAACTCTTGGTTCTTCTTCATGTTCTTAGGGACCTTTTCATTTTGAGTATTGGTTCTTCTCAGGGGTTCATTCTCAAGCTCTTTAGAGTTTTGGTTCTTCTTGGTGGTTCTTCCTCATGCTCTTAGGGACCTTTACCTTTTGAGTCTTTGTTTCAGAGGTTCTTCTTTATGTTCTTAGAAAGCATTTCTTAAGAGTTTTTTTCTTGTCACAAACAGATTCACTTGGCCTGCACTGAACTAACGTCTGAGGGCATATTTCTCATTACCAGCCAATCTTATCACCATCTCAAACTGAGGGTGAGGGTTAGGGTCATATATTTTATATTTTCATATGAAGAAACACAAGCCAAGACAAACTCAAGTGCTGAGTAAGGATGAATTATTATGGAAAATATTACATGTAAGACTAGCATCTTTCTGGTCAACAAAAGTCCTGGATGTCGATCCAGAATGCCAATGTTTGCCATTGGTATTGTTTGGTGGTACAGCCAGATACAGAGTTTATGTCCCATCTAACATGTGGAACACATGTGTTGGTCATCTCAGTTTAAAGAGGACAAATCTTTGGCCTGTCATACACAATTAACATAATGTTCATGACATCATTTTAATCAACAACTGTTCAAAAGACAAGATCTGTAGGGAGGGCAGATGAGTCTGAAGACCTAGTCAGACAAGAATGCACCAAGTATCTCAATTATTGATGTGTTTTATGTGGTTTAGAAACTCTTCCAGCTTCGCCGCATTGTCAACACCATCTTAGATCTTCTAAGACAATGCTGATTTACATCTTTGAGGTTGCAAACAAAGCAAAACATTATAGCATTATGTTAATATGAAAGTTAAAACAATGTGTACAATGTGCTTATACACAGAGGAATTTGACCTTCCAGGTCTCCAAACACCAGGTGACAATTATGGTATTAATATATTAATAAATTTTAATAAAAGTTAGTCACATCAGATGTTTAAGGTTGTAGTAAGTTCAGGCTCCTGTAGATGGCACTGCACAGAGTTACTAACACCTTAAATGTTAGTGACAGATTTTTTTGTCCAAGGAGCTTGTTATGTAGCTGTGCCAGCTCGGACATACTAAGATATGGGCTCTATAAGACCTTTGAAGGTGGTTACCAGTAGATCCTAGAAGTTCTGAACTAGAGCCACCTTAGATCACTGCACATGCCACAGATGCCTGATCGAGATTGGGGAGGCCTCACTTACTGACCACTGCTGTCCAGGAGCGCCCAACAGCCTTGTCATGAAAATTTGCCAGTTCACGCTTGCCCATTTCTTCCACATCCATTAAGTCCACGTTTCTTTCTCCAGCATGCAAGGACTGGGTTGAACGCCGTTATTGCAGGCTATGAATATTTCTAATCTCATCAACATTTCACAAGGCGATGTATCCCTTCACTGAGGGCAGAGTTCAGTGAAATGGAAAAGAATTTGTGGTCCTGAAATTTGGAACAACCATGCATGTTTATGCTAATGTACCCGGCAATCCTGCATGACTTATTCATTACTGACACCAACACATCTGTCCCGGCATACAGATCGACTTGACTAATACACGATGGGGATAACTCTTCACTCGTACATGATCCCTAATGTAGCAGAGCTGAGAGTTAGTGGTAAATTCATCTTAAGACTACATTTACACAGTAAATGTCCTGCCAACACTTTAAGACAAAACAGCCAAAATCTATGGCCAAAAATCACATAAGCAAGTCTGCTTTGATTAGCCAAGACTCATGTTTATTAAAGACAGGAATCTCAATGTGAACTCAACCATTTCTCATGTAAGAGACGAACCAATCAGCCACATCCCACAGATGAAGCCAATAACGTTGATGTAAGAGTGGTGGATGTGATGGTCTGGGATATATTAGAAGGTAAGAAATGGATGATGTGATGGATGCTGGTGCAGACCTGGGCCACTTTGACAAAAGGACAAATGGTTATGGCTAGACGTCTGGGTCAGAGCATCCAATAGTGGTCTCCAAATTCCCCCAGATTTCAATCTGACCATCTGTGAAACATGCTAGAGCAGCAACTAAAGCACCAATTTGTAGTGGCTCCATATCACATCTTAAAGGATCTGTATTGGTGCTAGATACCACAGAACCCCTTCAGAGGTCTGGTAGAGTCCAGTGTTATTGTTGATAGGGGCTAGTAGCTCACATTCAATACTCACCTCATGCTATTTCACCTAAGAAATGTTTGGAGAGCCTCAGCCATTGAAGAGCATTATTTGAGCAATAAAAATTACTGGATAAACTGCAGTTGTTGCTGATGAAATGAGTAAAAACATATTAGAAATATATTTATCAGGGCGCCAAGTGGCTCAGCAGGCTAAGACACTGATACTATGACCAGAGGATTGCGAATTCGAATCCCGGTCATGCTGCCATCAACAGCTGAGGCCCAAGAGAGCAAAAATGGGCAGTGCTCTCTCTGGGCGGTGCTTCCTATCACTCACACATTGCAATGTCCTCACAATTGCAATCAGCGTCTACTGATTGGTCCATTTGGAGCTAAGAATCCTGCACTTTCCTCCAAGTGTATTGGATCCCCAGTGACGGTGTATCAGCGGTAGTTTAAAAAGAGGTGGTGGCCACATCACATGCATCAGAGGAGGCTTGTGTTTAATGTCACACTCCTAGAGTCAGGGATGGTGCAAAGTGATGGGGAGAGGCCCCTAGTGGATGGGATGGGTTAATTGGCTACTACCACATTGGGAAGGGAAGAAAATTGGTAAAAAAAAAATATTTATATTTATCCTTTAGTCCTTCATTAGTGACACTGTTCTTGTTTACAGCGAAATCATTTGCCAATAGTATAGCAACAACATTTTACTTAATATATTTACTTAACAAGTCAAATATGTCAGAGTTTAATTTACGACATTCTCAAAATGAGAAATATGATACTTTGACTAAATTTAAGAGGACTTGGTAAAATCTAATTCGCAGTGCATGATGGTAGCAAGCTGAAGGTAACAGATGGCACTGATGGGCTAGTCCAACAACTTCTAAACGTGTTACCAAACTGCAGACAGTCTGGACCCTGTGACCACGTCTCCTCCTGCACATTCTCTAAAAAAATGATTGTCTCATTCCCATAACAGAGCTAAATATGGTGTGACCACATATGACGAAGACGCTACATAAATCAAGGGTGGAAAAGTTTCACACGTCCTTTCATTAACGTTTCCATCCAGACGTCCATAGTGAACATTAACAAGCCCAGCGACAGGCTGAGACTCTAACTGCTCTCACAACACCGTGGCCATATTTACTCCCCCGTCAAGCTGTCAGGTCTCAACTTATTTCAGCCCCTTTCAGGGAACCACTGTCAAATAAAAGCCCCCCTTGCAAAACATTAGTTCATAGTCCACAGGAAAGAGACAGACCAGTGGTGTAAGAGCAAAAGAGAGGAAAAAGAAAGCAAAGGCAGACGGAGCGAGGCCCAAATGATTTGAAAACATTACAAGCGTTCACATCCATTAGCAGAAAAGCAAATCTGGCTCCTGGGCTAACAGGAAGCAGCCCATTACCTGGCTGAGTGGCTTCCTATAGTGACTTCTGTGAGGCAGGCAGCATTCAGCCAAAGTCACACTAAGAAATCGGCCTTGAGGACTTAAAATGATAATTAATAAAAATAATTCCTTCAAAAAATGTGTAAACTATGAGACCTTATTTAAGATTTTTAATGAAGTTTGGTGATGTATTTTGACAAAAAAAAAATAATAATGTGAAACATTGAAAAACATGGGGGGATTGACAAAATATAGAAAATATTAAAATATTTTAAAAAATAATTTATGAAACTGTAAAAAAAAATAAATAAATCTTGAAAAAATGAAAGCCAATTAAAAAAAAAACAATAAGAAAAATACTGAAAAATGTAACAACACTGCAAATTTGAAAGAAAAAAAGTGAAAACATATATATATATATATATATATATATATATATATATATATATATATATATATATATATATATATATATATAAAATCCTTGGAATAAACATTGAAAAATCATTGAAAACATATTGAAAATCTGAAAACATTGAAAAAATAAAAATATATCTTTGCTTTCAAACATTTATGTCCCAAACAAATAGAACTGAGCACTTGGACTTGAGACCATAAGAGAGCTTGGTCTTGTCTTAATATTGACCACATTTGGAGTTGGTCTCATCTTGGTCTTGACTCAAACTGGACTACTAAAACTCCTGGTATTGAACTCAGCTACTAAAAGTCTTAGACTTGACTCAAAATCAACTACTAAAAGTCTTGGTCTTGACTGAGACTCAACTACTAAAAGTCTTGGTCTTTACTCTGAATCAACTATTAAAAGTCTCAGCCTTGACTCAAACTCAACTACTAAAAGTATTGGTCTTGACAGAGACTCAACTACTAAAAGTCTTGGACTTGACTTTAACTCATCAATGTGTCCCAGTCTTGGTCTTTTCTCAGACTCTAGTCATATCAGTCTTGATGTCTAAAAGTTTTGGTCTTGATTTGGACTCAACTTCTAAAAGTCTTGGTCTTGACCTTGACTTGGACTTGACTTCTAAAAGTATTGGTCTTGACTTGGACTTGACTACTAAAAGTTGTGGTCTCGACTCGGACTTGACTAAAAAAGTCTTAGTCTTGACTCGGACTCGACTACTAAAAGTCTTGGTCTTGACACTCATCAATGTGCTCCAGTCTTGGTCTCTTCTCAGACCCTGGTCATCTTGGTCTTGACTATAACCCTAATGAATTAACTTTCTCATTCTTAGCACTGGACTGTGTCAGCACAGCATTACAAATGTCTAGAGTTCCTGTGAGTCAAAACGCTCTAAACAGCTGAGACGGTGTTCCTGTAGAAATCAGGTTTGTTGACTCCTCGTCTATGCTAAGCTGCTGCTGTTCATGAAGCAAGAGCTGTGCATAGTTCAGGACTGAAAACAAGAAAAATAAGAATAACATAAAGCAGAATACGAGCCACAAATGAGCCCTCACTGAAGCGTTAAATTGGAGAACTGTGGTTTACCATGAACCTGAGTGAGGTGAATGTGAGCTCTGTTCAGATGGAAAGGAAAAGCATGTGTGTGTATAAGTTTTCGTGTTCACAGAGTGCGGTGAGGACATCATTAAACCACCGTGACGAGAACCGAGTCACACTGCAAGTATGATGTCATAGCATAACACAGGAATCTATAGCTGCAACAAACAGAAGGCCTAGAACATTCTGGAGCTCAATTAAAGGTTAATCAGGCCTTCTGTCTCGCTGAAACATGGGCTTGCGTAGGACATTCCTGTTACTTTCCACTCGTTTACACTTCAGACACAAACACTGTGGGACTGTTTGTGGAAACCAAGTACTTATGAGCTTTGATGGCCACAGAATGAATTCCAAAGAGCAAAACTAGTATCCAAATCTGATGCTATCACTACCATCAAGCTAACTAACAATTACTTCAGAAAGTTTTTGAGTCTGTAGTTCTTCCTAGTACTTTTCCTGCCTTTGGCTTTAGCACTTGGGAGCTGGACCAAAACCTCCAGGAAGCTGGTTTGACCTGAGATGAACCAGCATTAAGTCCCATATTAAACCCTTTTTCCTCAAGTTAACTAGTCGCCTGAGAAACTAAATCAAATGTCTGTCACATGTTTTAGTCAAATATTTCAGGAGTTAGTCATCAGATGCATTTTTATACATTTCTATGAACAAAAGGATTTAAGGAGGCACCGCTCACCCAACTCCCCTTTCAGTACAGAGGGCAGAGCTGAAACCTCCACACACAGACCAGCAGAGAGACATAGAAGAGCTCAGCCAACAATCCCAACATTTAAATAATAAAGTTTACAGACTCAAGTCACACACAAACACTAACCATGTCAAAGTAAGAGCTTATTTACTTTTTTTAAATTACTGATTTCAACTGAAAAACCAACCATCCAAGCACAAGTTGGCTTCTTATTCAGCAGCGCCTTATTTAAATTTCTTCATTCCACCTTAAATGATGCAGCAGTTAGTCAGGTGCCACAGACTGATTTACACTCACCCTGTGTCATTTAAGGTGGAACTGAGAATTCCAATGCTCTTTCCTCGCAAACATCCACAGCTGCCACTGCTGCATCATTTAAGGTGGAATGTTGGAAGAAGAGCCTGATGAATAACAAGTTAACTTCAGCTTCACACTCAAAACAACAACTAAACTCACACAGACAAGTCTTTGAAGATACAGATTTAGTCAATGAACAACCTCACTGTAACACAGCACAACAATAGCACAATAAAGCCAAAACAAAGACCACAGCAGCACTAAAAATGATCAAATACATTTTTACTCACCACAGCTGAGGTTTCACTTGAATAATAACAACAGTAATAAACTTTATTTATAGAGCACCTTTCATACATTAAAAAATCAACTCAAACTGCTTTACAATACAAAAAGTAAAAACAACAAAGAGGGGAAAATAGAAAAAAATACAAATGTAATTTAAAATTAATTAATAAATAATAAAATGAAACCAATATAATCAATAGTAGTAAAATAATATAATAATTCATTAAAATACACAAGATAAAGTAAAAGTAAAAATATAATAATAAGTAAAAGTGATATGAGTAAAATCAAGACAGATAATCTAAAAAAGAATAAAATAAATAAATAAATGAAATAGGAACTAAACACTAAAGGAAAGAAATATGTTTTACTCTTTTTTAGACACTGACAGAAGAAGCCAGATCATAATATTGTGGTAATAAAATGGTAAAATATTCCAGATCATTATAAAAGATTAAAGCTCAAATTCATGTTTTTGTCAACATTACATAAATGTTGATGTCAAAAATATTCATAATCCACTCTCCTGTTTCCTGATACTGTGCATGTTTTATATTTTTCTTCATATGTAGCTTTGTGCATACTACAGTTTAAACTTGTCAGTAGTGTTACACCAGTGGTGAGCATGGCTTATTGCATAGTAAGGGGAGCCAAATCCTGAACCAATCATTAAATGTAATGTTTTCAGACAGCCCATAAAAAGCTGAATGGGTTTTAATATGGGTCTATGGTTTGGTATGGTAGGCACTCCAGGTACACAAATATAGCTGTAAAACCACTGAAAAAGTGATTTTTCTATAATATATTCCCTTTAAAATGGCTGCCCATAGCTGAGTGATTCTTAAACACTCTAAAGGCATGTTTATACTGTGACAATTCTATTTTCTTACAGACATGAGCTTTTGTTCTGCTGGACAGAGTCTTCATTTCCACCTGGCTCTACGATTTAAATGAACTTTACTTTATCTTTAGCATTTAATGTTACAAATATCTCTGTATCTTTACTATCATGTGGACGGTGATGTTTTCTCAGAACACGGGAACAGGTGTTTCTACTAATCCAAAAGAGCATCCACTTTAAATTGACAGGATTTTAATTTTACAACATAGTCCGGCATCTGCAACCTCACCAAACTTCAGCTGACTTACGGTAGACAAGAGTCAAATAATGGTTTTTGATGAGCATGTCCCCCTATCCAGAGGAAGCATCCATGTCTATGAATGACTGATGGGTTCAATCTGTAGAATTCTTCTAGGAGGCACTCACTCAGTAGAACAAACAAGGAACTGGGCCATCACACAGTCCAGCCATGTTTGTAATAACTTAAGATCTCACCATGGAAAATTCCCCCAGAGTAAATGTATATCTTATAAAGTCAGATGAAGGCACAGGATGCAATAAGGGAGTGGTTGGAAAGGAGAGTCTTGCTTCTTTGCCAGCAGAGTCTGTAGGTTTCCTGGGGAATCCGCCCAGCCGAAAAAAACACAGGCTTTCCCAAGCTTTTTTGAAAGGTCAGCTCAGTGCATTTCGGACCTTACAGAATTCCTTGTTGTACCACATATGACAAGGCTTAACATAAACATGTCACTTACTTTAATTTCTTCCCAAGTGGAGTTTGATTCACTTTGGGAATCATTTTGAATTCTACTTGTTGATTCAAGTAAAGTGTTGAATTTGCTGAAAATTAACAGATCAACAAATCAAGACTTGTAGAATGAATAATTTGTAGTTTAGGGTGACCTTTTCTGAGGACAATCCCTGTTTCTGTAACCTTTCCAGTGGCACCCCTCAGAAATGTCCCTATAAGGCTTCCTCCGAAAGTAAGACCTAGCAAAGTTTTGTGTGAGTGTGTGTGTGTGTGCGTGTGTGTGTGTGTGTGTGTGTGTGTGTGTGTGTGTGAGAGAGAGAGAGAGAGAGGAAGAGAGAGAGTGAGAGATAGAAGGGGGACTGGCTGTCTGAGTGTGTGTTCAGCCCGAGTGGTAGCTTTAGCCTGTTAGCTTGTTGGCTCTCTAGTAGGGTGACCAGACGTCCTCTTTTACCCGGACATGTCCTCTTTTTGAGACTTAAAAAACACGTCTGTGTGGAATTTCACGATCGTCTGGGATTTTGTTTTACTCGAGAAGCGTTTCGTTCACAAACTAGTCTCGCCCTCCCCCTATTCCGTTCGGTTCGCTTTATTAAATGTACTTGGGTGAGCAGGACCCAAGCAGAAGTCCAAGCCAGTTTCCCTGTAGACTGCCTACAAGCTCACCAATTGGCTCTGCCGTTTCTTGCTAATGTGTGATTGGCCGTCGCCGCTGTCACTCCCTCAAACAGCGTCCGTTTTTACCTGTAAGTTGTTTACATGTTGCGCGTTTGTTCTGTCTGTCACGTCAGCTAGACGTATTTTACTATCAGAGGTTTAATAACACAATTCATAAACATTAACATTTGAGTCTGTGTGCGTGTGTGACTACCAGTCTGTGATAAGCCATCTATTTATATGCCTCTAACTATTATCAAAATAATTCAGAATTTCAGCTTATTTTTGCTAAAAAATTAGGTATAATTATGTGTTAATTGAGGATTATTGATAATTTTATGCTACATGCTTTTAACAGTTTATTATTTTTAATAATATGTAATGTATTAATATTTAATTTTCTAATTTTATTATTTTATTTTATCATAATAAACCTCATAGTTATTAATATAGTAGAATATTATTAATAGTAACTAGTAATTGTTACAAAAATATAGATCATAATTTGTCAATATTTATTCATAATTATTAATAATAATAATACAATTTATGTTCAAGCAAAAAAAAAAAAAAAACCCTGCTGAGGTGTCCTCTTTTTCGTCATCTCAGATCTGGTCACCCTATCTCTAGCCTGTTGGTTTTTTTGGCGTGGCTGCGACCGACAGCAATCACGATAAGTTTCAACAATAAAGCAACAACTGTAGACGTCTTTCTCATCCATCCTTTCAACGTGTCCAGCCAGACGCTACAATATTATGTTCTGGCAATAAACATTATAATTTTTTTAAATTTAATGTATTTAGTCAGATGTTTTTAGAAAGATGTTGTTTAAAAGACATTCCCTGAAAATAAGACCTAGCACATCTTTGGGAGCAAAAATTAATATGACACTGTCTTATTTTTGGGGAAACAGGGTATGTACTAACCACTTATAGTACATGCTCACCTAGTTTTAGAGAATACTGCTGTATTAATACTCCACCAGAGGGAGCTGTCTGTTGTTATTACATTAAATTACATTACATTGCATTTAGCGGATGCTTTTATCCAAAGCGACTTACAATAGTGGGAAAGTACAAATGCAAAAAAAAATAGAGTTGTACAAGTATTTACTAGTACTAAGTATTAACATTTCGACATCGAGTGCTGAGTGCATATCAGTACTCATGGGGAGTATTTGGGATCACTAGAGCAGGTGCTCTTTGAAGAGCT
>BRDA01042922.1:0-10521 GCA_036984385.1 Crenuchus spilurus
CTCTCATTTCTACCTGTTGTCTGTTCCATTTGCACAACAGCAGCTAAAATTGATTCACAGTCAGTGTTGCTTCCTAACTGGACAGGTTGGTTTCATAGAAGTGTGGTTGGCTTAAAATTACACTGTGTTGTTTAAGTGCTCCCTTTATTTTTTTGAGCAGAGTGTATAACGAGCATTTTAAATGAGCATAAAAGCCTAAAAATGTACATTTACACATTTTATTGGTTTCACAAGTGAAAATAAGCTTTACTTGAAAATTGGAAAATATATTTTCTGCACATTTTATTGCAGTTTCAATTTATTTACTATGAATTTATTTACGTTTTACAAATTTAACACATCAGAAAAAATCAAATGTGCAATATACAGTATAATGCACTAAAGCATTTTTTTCACCAAAATGTTATTTAATAAATAAAGAGTGTGTATTGAATGTGCAGATGTTTGTTCAGAAGGACTTACACTTATAACAACTACATGGGGTTTAAGTATTAGCTTTTCTAACAATACTGTATATACAAAGCAATAGCATGCAGTTGCTTTATTTTAACTAAACTTTATTTTGGTCTTGGAGGGCCAGATTTTTGCAGTTTGGTGATCTTCCTGATCAAATGCATCTTAAGTCAGCAGCTCTTCAGCTTTCCATTCTTGCTATACAGGGATATGACGATGAAAAGCAAACAAGAGGCAAGGCATCACAAAACATTTGAGGGTAATTCATGAATACACACCAATATCCCCCCCTCACAGGGGTCACATACATTCATACACACAGGGCTTTAAGTATTGCACAGTGCATGCAAAGGGATTCTGCAGTAGTGGTCCAACATAAATGTTATCAACAAAATCAAGAGTGTACAGCCTTTACAAACTGTTTCAACTCTGGAATAATATCCTAAAATATAATAAGAGTCAGATTGATAACAATATCTGTTCAACAGCCTTATAGTCTGTGGTTATTGATGCACTGGCAAATTCAGTCTAATGTAAAAATTAGTGCAGCTGATTAAATGACACATTTTGATGATTTACAGCAGTTCTTGAAAGTTTGTGAACCGTTTAGAATTTTTTATATTTCAGCATAAACACAGTATGACCGAAAACATCGGATTTTCACACAAGTCCTAAAAGTAGATTTATTTATTGAGGAAAATGATCCAGTATGACATAGTTGTGAGAGGCAAAAGTATGTGAACCTCTAGGATTAGCAGTTAATTTGAAGGTGAAATTAAAGTCAAGTGTTTTCAATCAATGGGATGATAATCAGGTGTGAGTGGGCACCTGTTTTATTTAAAGAACAGAGATCTATCAAAGTCTGCACTTCACAACATGTGTTTGTGGAAGTGTATCATGGAACAAACAAAGGAGATTTCCAAGGAGCTCAGAAAGAGATATGTTGATGCTCATCAGGCTGGACCATCTCTAAAGAGTCTGGATTCCACCAATCCACAGTCAGACAGATTGTGTACAAATGGAGGAAATACAAGACCACTGTTACCTCCTCAGGAGTGTCGACCAACAAAGATCACTCCAAGAGCAAGGCGTGTAATAGACAGCGAGGTCACAAAGGACCCAGAGTAACTTCTAAACAACTGAAGGCCTCTCTCACATTGACTAATGTTAATGTTCATGAGTCCACCATCAGGAGAACACTGAACAACAATGGTGTGCATGGCAGGGTTGTAAGGAGAAAGTCACTGCTCTCCAAAAAGAACATTGCTGCTCGTCTGCAGTTTACTAAAGATCACGTGGACAAGCCAGAACACTATTGGAAGAGTGTTTTGTGGACGTTTGAGACCAAAACAGAACTTTTTAGTTTAAATGAAAAGTGTTATGTTTGGAGAAATGAAAACACTGCATTCAGCATAAGAACCTTATCTCATCTGTGAAACATGGTGGTGGTATCAGGTTTGGGCCTGTTTTGCTGCATCTGGGCCAGGACGGCTTGTCATCATTGATGGACCAATGAATTCTGAAATATATCAGAGAATTCTAAAGAAAATGTCAGGACATCTGTCCATGAACTGAATCTCAAGAGAAGGTGGGTCATGCAGCAAGACAACGACCCAAAACACACAAGTCGTTCTACTAAAGAACGTTTAAAGAACAGTTACTGAAACATTTAGTTACAGTTATTGCTGTAAAGGGGGGTCACAGCAGATACTGAAAGCAAAGGTTCACATACTTTTGTCTCTCACAAATATGTCATATTGGATCATTTTCCTCAATAAATAAATGAGCAAGTCTAATATTTGTCTATATTTAACTGGGTTCTTTTTATCGACTTTTAGGACTAATATAATATAGAAAATGCAAAAGGGTTCACAAACTTTCAAGCACCACTGTAAGTTCAAATAAGTAAGATGTACACTTATCTCTATACATAGAAAATGACTGACTTGATATTAATGACTTGAGTGTTGACTTTAATATCTATATTTTTCTAGATATTTATTTAGTTATGTTGTTTGGTTTTTTTTGTTGGTTGGGAAATTTATATTGCAAGGAGCTCAATCTTGGCAACCTACTGAACCAGCAGAGGCCAACTTAAAAGGAAGCTACAAAAAATATTGGGACACCTGGTCATTCATTGTTTCTTCTGAAATCAGTGACATTAAAAAATTCTAGCCCAAACCTGCCTTTGGGTATGGTGACTATAGGTGCATGTTTATCTGCTCCAGAGTCTTATTCTATTGGCAGTACTTCTCTACAGGACTAGACAAGCTGTGTGTGTGTTTATACATCTGTGTCAACTTAAAGTAGCTGAATGCATTCTTTAGAATGGGTGTCCACAAACTTTTGGACATTCAGTGAAGCTGACGATTTGAGACCTACACATATGACTTACACCCACCTCTGTGACACAGAGCACAGGAAGAGCACTTTCTGTTGTCTACCAACACCACTATAAGCAGTCACACAAGCTTTTCTCAAGCGCTAACCAAACCCAGACCTGCTTAGCTTCAGTGGATTTCAGTGGATCAGGGACCCCCAATGTCTTTGCATTCTAGCAATGCCTCTGCGTACACTAGCTTTTGTAAAGGGCTGTAAGACATTGTCATAAGCTTCAGTGAACACATTATACAAAATCTGTATCACAAGAAAATAAATATAATCTCCCCTTAGAAAACAATGAAAGCATGAGATAAAAGGATGTATGTTTGTACAAGTCCAGCAAACTATGAACTTCTCCCATTTTAGAAGTGTCCAGTCATCCAGTGTTCAGAGTCCTTCACTTTATACACACGACACGTTTCAGTGTAATTCCACAGGGAATTCTAATGAAAGTGAAATAGTAATCCTCCAGCCTCTGCAGTCCACATAAGGCAACCTGAGTAGAGTGGAACCACCAGGGTCATATCGGGTCACCGGGGTTCATGTAGGGGGTCACGGGGAATCACCACAATTCACACTTTCGTTTGGGGTTCATCGGTGAGTCTGCTTTGCAGCCAAAATGTTTGGAGAAGTCGTGCGAGTTTGAGATGGTGCCGATGACCCTGAAGCGGGATGGACTGTGAGGGTCTGTGATTACACCCTCATGGGAGCTTTCGGGGGTCCGCACTGAACACCACACCTTCAGTGATGGAGGAATACAAATAAACATTTAGCACAAGATATTTCCATGGTGGATAAATAGCCTGATTTCACTAATTCACAGAACTTACTAAATATATACATACATACATACATTTCACTTCAACTTCATTCTGGACATTCACTTTTGTATCTATTCATTTTGTTAGCATTAAGGCACCAGCCACTAGAGGAGGCCCAAGCACCAGACACCAGTGGCAGTTCACCAGTACCTGTATTTGCTCTAAGTGGTCCTACTAAATCTCTGTGTTGGTTAAGAACCTGGCGATATGAGTTATGATTCAGTTTATTGCGACATATCGTGAAACTGCAAGCAAATTGCATTTTTTTACAAACTAATTTTAGTAGAATGGCCTTAATACCACTATATGCCTAAAAAATAAGTAAAACCTAGTAATGCTATTAGTTAGCTAGGTTTGCTAATGCTAATGTTAGTAGTGTGACATTATGCTACTTGTATCCTTTGGAGTGGAAGAATCTCATGGCTGAAGACAGATTACAACAGTGACATCTGGAGGGAATCTACCATTGTGTCAAGCTGAGGAACCTCAAAAGGTGCGTTGAGCATAAATTAATTGTGCAGGAACTGTCTATAATGTGACTACAATCAAGGGACAACACCCATTCCCTACCCATCCGGACTGCTGGCCCGTTATTTGTATACATTAATGTATTTGATCTTCGTTCTTGACATTCTGTAGCTTTCCGAGTTGTTTTAGAACAGTGTACCTTTTATAACTTTTCCTACTGATGATATAAAGCTGTGAAGTTGATCAGGACTATATATGAAGTTCACAAATCTGCAACAACTGTGATTTCATATTACTGTCATAGAGACACTGGCTCCAAGCTTTTGAGTGGCAGTGTAGTGTAGTAGTCATGGCTCATAGTAAGACATTAATGGACAATAACAAACCTGAGCAAATCCAACAAAAAACAGCTGATGGTTCGTCATGCCAAGAGCAGGTAGTGAGGCCTCTTCTCCATTCTTCTGAATCCAGTTCACATAGGCCTAATAAAACAAGAATATAATCATTTACACTACTGTTTACAGCTTAGCAATTAATACTGAGTAATACAGTGTGAAACTAGACATGAACCGGACGTACCAAGTGCTTCACAATATCAGAAGAAAACTACATTAGTGCATTTCCTGAAGATTCCTGATGCAAGCAACCCCCAGATGGTCCCCTTTGAGGTTGCTAAAGTGGACCTAGGTGATTGCTAAGATATCCTGAGTGGTTGCTAAGGTGTACCTAGACGGTTGCTATTGTCTCCAGGTGGTTGCTAGGGTGTTGTGAGGGAATTACTACAATAGCACACATAGCTTGAGTGTTTGTATGGTACAAGTAGGGGCACAAAAATGTGTACACAACTTATTCATATGGGATTAAAAATTATTCATTGTAATTTGACGTATAGGTGCCATGTATTAAGATTAAGATTAAGATCAACCAATTTAGCCAATCTAATTTTTCACACAACGGAATTTGACCTCCGCATTTAACCCATTCATGCAGTGAAACACACACACACACACACACACACACACTAGTGAACACACTAGGCTGTGAGAATTTGTGCCCGAAGCGGTGGGCAGCCCTTATCCACCGGCGCCCGGGGAGCAGTTAGGGGGTTGAGCCTTGCTCAAGGGCACTTCAGTCATGTCCTGACCTCACAGATGTCACATGACAGGGTTTACCTGATGTATAAATAAGTGACCACACCAGTCAGTTGTAGCAGAGTGTAAAACCATCAACAAGGTAAAGGATGTGATTTGACTGATGTCCAAAAGGGCTAATAATATGGTACCGGGTGAAGGGAGTTAGCATCTCAGAAACCTCTAACTTTGTGAGATGTTCTAGAGCTGCTGCAGTGAAATTGCACTGAGAATGAACTTGTACATTGAGTGGCTGCCAATAGCAGAAGAGTGGTGCCCCACAGGCCATTTGATGTGGGAGATGAATCCCGGTGAGTAGAGTAATCAGCACACCACAATGGACCAGTTAACCTCCATAACACAGAAGTAATGAAGATAGTATCAGAGATCAACATGACATGGCAGCTGTGAGGTCCCAGGCTGAGTTCATTCCAAACATGATATTCTAATATGATATTCATGATATTCTAATATGACTGCTCATAATACTATAATAAATATGATGTGTTATAATAATCTGATCCATTATCATTACCAAATATGGTTAATAATAATAGCAAATATATATGCAATTCTTCTACTATGTACTGTGGTTAATTAACAGCTTCGGGTTGCTAAGCATTAGCATTTGGTTGCTAAATGTTAAAACGGAAAATGCACATTTTATAAAATACCAACATAATGAATGATAATTGGTGTAGATTGAGTAAGCCTGAAGCTGCCTTTACGTTGGTTATTTCTGCTACGAGATGTTTTCCACCAGCTCCATAGCTGTGTAACCTCCGACTTTTCACCACATGGAAAGAATGAGAGCGGCCCAAGAGCCACCTGTCGCTTTTTCAAGGATTTACAGCGAGGGGGACACCCCTGATTTTCCACCCGGACAGGCTCAGGATGCTGAATGGGGGGGAATATGAGGATCGTAATGATCCCTGAGTCACTCTTAGTGTTGTTATGGAGAGTAAACAGTGACCTGCTTGTTCTTTTTTTAACTGACAGAAGTCACAGTTAACCGCTGGTGATACGCAGTTGTTTTATATTTGTTTTTCTCACTCAGTGCTCTTTAATAAAAATTAAGATTCTAAACTTTCAAAGCACATTTGTGATTGTAAGTAGATTTTAATCTAGATATGACAATGCAGCTTTAGCTGGAAACAAAACATAACTAATTCCTTATGTAATTAACTATTAGTGAACGAATTTCATAGTTTTTTTTGTTTCATAGTATTTACAGAATAATGAGGTGAATGAGATTTTGATTTTATGCCTACCCACAAAACGTCTGGGGTCATCAATATGTATTGTATTCAGTGCAGCTATTCCACAAATTCACATTTCCTTGGGTTTACTATTGGCAATGATTCACAAGCCTGTCAGCATTTAACATTACAAGAAATATCAACACTATGCTTTAAAATATATTTATACAATATATACAAGAAGAATTATATTGTGAAAAAGTTCACTGTTTATAATTTAATTCACAAAGGTGAAAAGATAGTTTTTACATGCATGATTACATGCAAACTGACATATGAAGAATTTTCTGTTTTAATGTTGATTAGCATGACTTATAACCAGTGTTGGGAACGTTACTTTAAAAAAGTAATTATAGTTACTCACTACTTGTTCAAAAAAGTAACTTAGTTAGTAACTGAATTACTCTATAATAAAAGTAACTTGTTACCAGGGAAAGTAACTATTTGCATTACAGTTAAAAAAAGTTATTTGTCAAAGAATAAGGATTTTTTGAAAAAGCAGTTTTCACAGTCAGTTGAAATGAGTAGCTTTTGATATTTATTGCACATCAACAGACCAGTTAAAATCCTTTAAAATACCAAGTCTTTGTAAAAAAAACAAAACAAAACAAAACAAAACAAAAAAAACAAAAAAAAAAACAAAAAAACAAAAGTAAACAGTTACACTATATAAAGTGCATTTACATCTATCAAATTCAATTAAATTCTCTCAACCTGAGACAACTGGTTTGTTCACAACAGAAGTAAACTTAACAACAAAACCTCTATAGTCTTATTCTTCAAAAATCAAGCCTTTGCTGCTTGGCTCCGAGTCCTTTGCTAGTGGATGGTGGTTGCTAACTTTGTAGCTGCGTGGGTCGTTGTGAGATACTTTATTAAATTAGAGTTGCTTACAGTGGATGTCGACAAAGTCTTCGCCCGAGGACATAATGTACACATTACCTGCACGTTTTTGCCTTTAACCTCAATGAATTTGAAATAATGTTTATATCCCCACCTTGAAAATGCTAACTTTTCTTCGGCTTGCTACTCTGCCTCTCGGCACACGTGTAAAAACACTGGCTCTGATTGGCTACCATAACGCTGCCTTAGCCAATCGCTTACTGACTTAAGTGTTCAATAGAACTGTGACCTATCAAGATCTGTGACTTCTATCAAGTCACAGATCTCAATAGGTCACAGTTCTCAGTGTAACACCTGTTACTCCTCACTAGCCTGAGCAGAGGTCCGCTCGGATTACTGTTAGTATATCTATATACAGTAACGCAACGCTTTTAACGACCAGTAACGTCAACGGCGTTATAACGACAGGAAAAGTAATTAATTATTTTATCCCGTTACTGACAAAATGACGTCGTTACGTAACGCAGTTATTTTTAACGCCGTTATTCGAAACACTGCTTATAGCTCATGAAAATAAAAATAAAAAAACTGAATCACAGATTATTATAGGAACTATTGGAGCTTGCAATAAAAAAAAGCTTGAAATATGTCACTTTGTGTAATGAGTGTAAAATACTTTATTATATTCTAATTTTCTGCATTACCAGTATTTATTAATTAATTTTTTTCCTACATTGTAAATTAATACTGAAGTCATCCAGACTATGAAAAAACACATAAGGAATCAGGTAGTAAGCTTAAAAGTGTTCATATATATATTAACACTGATTTTCACAGGTGTTCAAATACTTATTTGCAGCAGTAACACACAAATAAATGATTAAAAAAATCATACATTGAGATTTCTGGATTGTTTCTTTTAGATTATGTCTCTCACAGTGGACATGCACCTAAGATGAACATTTCAGACCCCTCCATGATTTCTAAGTGGGAGAACTTGCAAATTCGCAGAGTGTTCAAATACTTATTTTCCTCACTGTATATGCTTTGGATTCTTCACAGAAGCTTTGCCCTCGGCACCTTCAGGAGCAGCTGATCCGCTGACCTGAGGCACCAAGTGGGAGCGTGTGGATGGAGCAGCTCAGAGAGGTAAGGTGGGACAAGTCCATTTAATGATTTAAAAACAAATAAAATAATCTTAAAATGAATTCTGAAATGCACGGGCAGCCAGTGGAGGGAGGCCAGAATAGGAGTTATGTGCTCCCTCTTACGCACTCCAGTCAACAGTCTGGCAGCAGCATTCTGTACTAACTGAAGGTGTTTGAGGGAGGACTGGCTGACTCCAAAATAAAGGGCATTACAATAATCGAGCCGAGATGTAATGAAGGCACGGATTACTGTTTCAAAGTGCACCCGTGCAAGGATTGTCTTCACCTTAGCCAGTTGCATTAATTGGATAAAACTGGTCTTTACTACTGCACCAATTTCTGCATGGTCTTAGGACAATTATCTGTTATATCTTCAGAGTAAACTTTCAAAAAGCGCTGGGACCATAACTGGCCACTACAGACAGTGGTGCCGTTGTGTCCCCAGTGTCGCTAGGAAAAAACTACACCCATGATAAAATGGCCAATATGAAGTTTAGACAAACCTTATAAGCAGCTTTGAGGCCACCGTTGTCTGCAATGTTTTCTCCCAGAGTATGTTTCCCATTGAGTGGCTCGTTGTTGATGCTGTAGTTGCTGTATTGCTCCACCATGCACTGGGTCTGATGCTTAAATGCTTCTACTGATGAGTTTTTCCACCAAGAACGTAGATTCCCATCCTTATCATATTCTCTACCTGCAGATACAACAAACACAGTGACTCATTTACAACCATCCACTTTACTAGAAACCCCTACTTTATATTCCCCCTCACTGACCACTTTATTAGAAACATCTACATGATATGTGCACTTACTCACCACTTTATGAATTCCACTTACCGTCTAGCTCCACAAAAAGATGTACAATTATAGAGTCATATATCATTTTGACAAAAAAGCCCTGCTAAGGGAGGGGCTTTGGATAAGATGACTGGAGGATGTGCAGTCAATATTATTGTAATAGGTTGTATGTTTTTAGGACATGAACACAATTAACCAGTAACCCTCCCTGTACTTATGAACATGTTTTACTGCAGTACATTTTTTCTGAATTTGTTACCTTGGTCATCAAATGCATGGGTCAGTTCGTGTCCCATAACAACACCAATGCCACCAAAATTGAGAGCTCTGGGAGAGAACAGAATTGAATATCTCAGTCACAGGCATAATTTCAACATGTCATTAGATTAGCATTTCCTTTGAATTTCTGCAGACGTTTTCTGATTCAGGCTACATTTTGGGTGGATTTCTGGACATGTGGCTCACTTGATTGGTCAGGAGTTTTTGTGCATTTGGAAAGCAAATATAGCTCCAGACTACAAACCCGATTTCACTTTTAATCTGCCTGAAGTGTTTAGTTCTGGTCCTGGAGATCCACCACCCTGAAGAGTTTAGCTCCAACCTTCATCTAAGACACCTGAACCAGGTAACAAAGGTTTCAAGGTTTATCTGACCAGGGTGGTAGAAACGGTTAGGCTTTTTTTATCCATCTGTCTGTCTGTCTGTCTGTCTGTCTGTTATAAATATTAGGGATGTCCCGATCCGATCTCAAAGATCGGGATCGGGCCGATCACGGCATTTTTTAACTGATCGGTATCGGCTTTTCTGATCGGATTTTGACACTAGTGTTTGGCTTCCAATCTCTGTCCACGTTTCACTATTGAATAGTCTCAGTTTTTGGAGCCCGCCAATGGGAATCAAGTTAAGCGTGACAAGCGGCAAAATCCTCCAATCTGATGTGAATACTGTAAGCTTCGGGAACATGGCGGCCAATCAGAGTACGGAGGCGGGCTTTAGAGGCGGAGTGAATGTTTGCGTATCACTACGTTGGCTTTTGGATTTTGTCTCATTAATCGTGACTATGTCTGATATCTGATCATATGTGATGTGTATGGGAGGTTTGTGTGCAGTAACGTTAATAGCAGCAGGTAGGAAGCAAAGTTGTGTTCATTTAACATTTGTAAACAAGTATTTTATTGTACTTTATGGAAATATATCAGATATAAGCTTATTTTTTT
>BRDA01042930.1:0-17830 GCA_036984385.1 Crenuchus spilurus
TTATTTCCAAGAAATTGTTAAGGGTGCCAATAACTGGAACAGGTCATTTTATGGGAAATAATTATTTCTTAGAAAAAATCCTGACTCTTTTTTTTTATTTTACTTGCGTTAAAGGTTGCTTTTTTTCTAAACTTTTTCAGAGTGAGAGTATTCTTCTGCAATAAAAAATTTATTTATTTTAAGGCTTTTAACACATTTTAACTAAGGGTGCCAATAATTATGGAGGGCACTGTATATAAATAACAGATTTGCCCACCAGAATCCTTTATACAAGATGTCCCATTTGTTACGATTACAGTGCAGGTAGACGGGTGTTCATTTCTGATGACTAATATTCGCAGCTGTCAGTGTGGAGACATCCAGCTGTCTCCATCGGTTGCCACTGCAGTGAGACATTAAAGCCCTGTTGTCCTCATGGACACATCAGGGACATTGGTTATTTCACTCTGGGAATTGCACAGAGATCTGTGCACAATGCATCAGTGCACAGTACAGGAGAAAGTGTGAACATACCCAACTCAATTCAGAAGACACAACATATAAACAAAATCTGCCGTAAAAAGCACGTCAGACCACATCACCACCTGATCAGAAGTAAAGAACTGCATGCTGGAGAGTTTCGGCACGTTGTAGCATCAGTCTTTTTCCACACAGGCCGATTTATATTTAATCCATATTCATCTCCAGATCTTCATTTGTATTCAAGTTATAATTCATGAGTATTTGGAATAGCAGCAAACATGACATCCTGTACAGCTTCTTATAATTAAAAAATAATAATTTTCTAATTAATTAAAAAGCAAAAAATGTGAAAGTAGAATTTGAGAAGTTATTGTTTCATCAGCATTTTACTGCAAGTACCTTTGAATAATATTTGCTCAAATCTTTCCTCATTATGGATCATCAACCATAAAAACAACCTTCATGTGTTGCTTCAACATGTAAATCTATAGAAATAAACCAACAATAAGTCAACAAATTACACAAACTGTATTGAAAATTAGCAAGTATCACTGATACAACATAACCATTTAGACTATGAATTTTTATCCAACACAAATCAAATCTCAACAAACTGCAATACTGTTCTTAATAATCAGTATGAGCACAGGTTACTGGAGCTACATAAACCGTGAAAAATAAGTTCACATTTCTAATATTATTCATTAATTGACTGGAGTTTTGAAGTGGACACAAGCATGAATTGTAAACTGAATAACTTGGTAATGATTGACTTAATAGCACATGAATAAACTGATCACGTATATGTACAAGCTAAGAAATCTTGTGTAGGAAGATTAATGGATGAAGACAATAGAAAACTGCATACAATGAATCACAGTTAAAATTTGCAGTGCCCACTGTTAATAGAAAGGTTGTGTTTTTCAACATCCAGAATTTGTGGTTTAAGCAATCACGTCAGCTTGTATACAAATTGGCACTTCTACCTTCTTATTTAGTGACTGATCTGCTTCAGGAGTAAACTTCTTTTCCTGTAATCAAGGAGCAAATAATGGCATGCACATTTTCTCTTCTGTGAAGTAAAAAGAAACTTAAACCAAATCATGTCAATGCAAAGTGGCAGAACTTCATACCAGGAATCATAGAAAAAACATCACAATAAACCAGTGGTTCACCTGCTAATGGTGATGGAAAGCCTACACATAAACACAAACAGATGAATGCAGATTTTAAAGAGGGGCACTGCACTGGTAGAGGAAGGCTAGAGCCTAGACAGGACAACAAGGGGAGACCTGCCCACACACAGTGACAGTGCACCATAAGATAAAGTCCAGCAGGGGGGAGTGTTTTTAGCTGAGCACCACGTGCCGGTCGAAGACAGACTTGCGCTGTTCCTGGACCTGCCTCCTCCAGCGCTGCTGAGCATGCTCCACTTTGTTTAGCACATTGGGACGAGAGCGTGAGCGGGATAGCACATCGTGCGCATTAGCGAATGGCTGCTGGTCCTAGAAACACAAAGATGAACTTGAATTTGTATTATATGAGCAGGATGAATATGATGTTTCTCTGCAGAATAAATCATCAATACTCACTCATTATAATCAAACTAACAAATGCAAAATGACTGAATATTTAAATCACTGCTGGGCACCTGCTATTGTAACTAATCACACATCCTTTAAGGCCCAGCAAACCTAAATCAGTGGGCCAGAATATACATGTATGAATGAAAGTCTGCAGCCCTAACTGTTGGTACTACTTATGTAAGTTTTGTCAAACCTATCACAAGGCTGACATGGCTCACCCCTCCCACACAGCTGTCTCAAAGTTTGTGATAGAGCGATCAGTTCTTTTTACTTTTGTACATTTACTTTATGTACATCTAAATGCCCTCACAAATCGCAAATCTGGCCATTTTCTGGGGAGTGTCATCATTCCTAGTTCAATTTTTGATTTAATGCAACACCCAAATTAAGTATTTTACAAAAAAATCTTCATTTTATGAATTCCTAGAATCTAATGGGACACTCTGGACAGCCCAGGTAAAACACCCTCCTAATGATGCCTCTTCTGAAAAACTACTACTGCTTTGGTATTTCTGGAGGCCTAGAGGGCTGAATGCACTCTCTTGTGCTACTTTTTGTGTGAAACGTGTTTTCTTCACTGAATGGTGAATAGTGAATGGTAAAAGCCAGAAAGCAAATTTCAAAGCTTTTGGATAAGAGCACATTCTCAGTTAGGGCATGAACAGTTGAAGTGTTTTATAGTACCAATACGACTCATTAACTGAATATTAACTGATATGTTTCAGTGGTCAAAGAGGTGTCATAAACACAGACACATACCCCAACATCATCATCACTCTGGATAAGCTGCGAGTGGCCAAACAGGCGCCTCTTCAGCATGGGCTCAAGCAGGGTCAAATACACCATGTAGAGCAGGAGCAGCCCCAGTACAGACAGGTAAATTATAATTGTGCCCTGGGAAAAGAGGAACAACTGTATGCACTTTGCCTAACCTTCATGCATGGAAGACACAGAAGGAAATCATAGAGAAAATGTGTATACATCATAGAAATTTAAGTATAAAACTTACTTTAATAGTTCCAGAACTTCTTTCTTCATATTTGCATTCACAGCGCAAGCAGTAAGCCTCCACGTCTTTCCCTTCAACAGGCATAGGCTCCACAACATGGAGGCAGTTGCTGTGTATATGAAAATGCATTGCACAACAAGCAATTAAACATTAATGATTAAAACGAGCCACAGTAAAACAGTGTTTTAAAAGTCATCAAATCCACTGGTGTTTCCAAACTTCCATTTCTAATTCCTCAGGCTTGAGGAATAGCTCAGATTTACATTGTTTTATGTACAGCTATGGGACAATTCTTACACTCACAGAAAAAAATAGGGTGGAACCCTGAAGAATTCATCTTCAGTCCCTTCACTTCAGGGAACATAATTGCATCACATTGTTGTAATAAATGTATCTGAAGATGCACAGACTCCAGACTTCTTTATTTTACTTTTTAAAAAAGCTCAGTTAAAAGACTCAAATCTGCTCCCTTCTGCTGGAATATAGCAAACACTTAAGATACACTTAAGATATTCAAATGAACCTTAAGAACCATGTTGGACCTTTAAAAGGATATTAGCATTGTTTGTGTTTTGTTGGACTAAAATGTCAAGCGTTTAAGAGGTTAATTACCAATCCTTCAGTGAAACATTTTGATTGTAGATCTGTCCTTCAATCTCTTTGTATGGAGGGCAGATACATTTACATCGGATATCCTCAGAATTCTGCAGAATGGGAAATAAATACCAGAAAGCACAACATGTTATGTTATAGTGCAGGCAATGAAGTCTAAGGCTTAAATTACTTAATCTATTTAAAGGATCATGGGAGCATTTTGTTAGAAAGCTCACAGATAACCTTTCAAGGTTTTAACAAGTCTCCTTACTGCAGAGACAGTACATCTCCTGCTGTCTGAAATGTGCTCAGTCACACCATACCACAATATACAGACTATTGTATTTTTCTGTGGATACACACACTGTATATTATAACCTGATACTGTTATGACCCTTTTCACTACACACTTTAGACTATACACAGTAAATACTGCTGACACTATCGTTTGATTCATACTCATTGTGAACTAAACTACCTAATGGCATTTACTGTAATATCTGCTCCCTTATAGCTGCAATAAAGCTGTCTTATATGCGCATGTACAAATCCCATTTCTGGAAAACATGGGACACTTTTTAAAAATGAAAACACTTCCATCAAATTTTTTAATTGACTTCAACTTATATTTAATAGACAAATGATTTCCAACTTATTTGTATTAGTTAAATTGAAACAAAAAATAGGAATTGATGCCTGCAACACACACAAAAGAAGTTGGGACAGGCAAAATAGGACAGAAAACTACAAGTAACACTGTTCTTGAAGGGTTAGAAGTTAAAACCACTACATCAAGACATGTAACCTGTAACTATGAAACAAAGAGAAAGACATTAATTTTGTGCAAAAACACCAGCAAATTCTCTGGCCATGAGAGATGGACTGACAGAGGAAACATTCTGTGGGCAGACGCATCCATGTTTCAGCTTCTTTGGTGGTGGTGGTGGTGGTGGAGTGGGGGGGTGGGGGGTTATCAGATCCTATGTGCCAAAGGTGAAAAAGACCATCCACTGTTACCAATCAAATGCGCAAAATACATTTTATCATGAAGTGAGAGCTTCATTTCTCACAAAGAGTAATGCACACTTTTCACAAGCTTTCTACCAGATGAACTGATGTGCCTTTATAACCAGAGGGATACCAGCTGTACCTCTATTAATTCGGTGTGCCTCAATACAACGATTAGTATAGAAAACCACCTCACAGCACAATCACAACAGACAACTACAATTAACTTGTTTACACAGAACAACTCAGCCACGAAGCTGAGATTAACTTCACATTCATGAGTCTTCGAATTCGCTCGTTCCACCTTAAAAACTGCAGTAGTTAATATAGACAGCCAGAGGCGCCTCACTGTAACATCTGCACTATTTAAGGTGGAAATAAAAATATATATTTACACACATCATGATGCTTGGCATCCAGCTTAATAAGATAGCCTGGGCAACACACACACAAACACAACAATGTTAAACGTTCACAGCATTAGAACATCCACAAATCCTTAAACAATTAACTTACCTTAGCTTCTGTTTTCTGTGCTGACAGCATCAAAACACAACAAACCACCATTAACACACCGCCAACAACACGACAGCTATACAGAGACATGTCCGAAATACAGCTCAGCAATGATATTAAATCATAAACCCGAAGCTTCGGATCGATTAGAATAATAATGTGTTTACAGACTTTTGTAAAAGCTTTAGATTTTGGTTCAACACCAAATAAAGCAGCTAATCTTCCGCTCAAATCAGCTGACCGTCATCAGCCTGTGTGCTTTAAACATGTTCCCCCCGGAAACACGCGAGTAGGAACCAAAAAGTGAAACGTTTTTGTAGTGACAAATAAAACTTACTTTATTCAAATATCGGGTTTTACTCCGAATAATAATACTAATAATATCCTTTATTTATATAGCATTTTAATGCTCTAATGTTTAAAGTTTTTTATACATTAAAAATGTACCTCAAAGTGCTTTACAACACAAAGTAAAAAGAACAAAGAGGATAATATATATAATCATCCATCCCTTATCACACCCGCTTATTCCTTATTAGGGTCGCGGTTAGTCCCCTACCCCCTCACTGGGCACAGGGCAGGGCACACTATTCAACTGAGCCCAGTACCGGGTGCCAATCCTATATATAATCAAAATAAAGCAAGTAATAAAATGCAATCAATAGTAGTAAAAAGGATAAAAGGTTAATAAAAACACCATAACAGAAAGTAAAGGGCATATTTAAAAAAAAAAAAACCTGAGACAATCCAACAATAAAAAATGACATACTAATTACCTGCTATAGTAAAGAAATATGTCTTTAACTGATTATTAAAAGCACTGACAGATGTTTATTAGTAAAGTGTCCAGAGTATTGATGCATAAAAAGAGAAGTTGCCTCTTTTTAAGTTTCATGTAGAATATGGAATAAGCATCAAGATGCTCTTAAAACATGATTTGGAACATAATCTCTCCTCAGAATTGCATGAAGGTGCTAAACCATTAAGATATTTTAAAACTAGAAGTTAAATTTTAAAGTCATTATTTAAGCAAACAAGCAGCCAACAGAGTGATGCTAAAACTGGTCTAATATGATCTTGTTTTCTAGTCCATGTTAATGTTCTTGCTGCAACATTTGCACAACTTGTAGTTTGTTTGTTGTACTGGCAGGAAGTCCTATGAACAACACATAGTAGTTAAGTTGAGAAAATACAAAATAATTATTAGTAGTAGTATCTGATTTGTCATCTGATTTGACTTATTTACCTCCCTGATCACTCATTCATAATACATATATTGTTAATAAAGAACAATCATACCTTAGAGATCAAAATCCATACCTCAAAATACTCATTGACCTGACCACTCAGTTTTAAAATGAATATACATAATCCATTTATTGTTGAAAAAAGTATAAAATCACTACTTTTCAAAAATCAAAGCGTACAATGTTCAGAGATTTTGGTTTCATTAGATCATGATTCAAACATTAGCATGTAAATGCACCATCAACTTTGACCCACTGGTAGTGCTACAGTACACTATGTTCAGGCGTGAATTTTGGTGAAAAGAATCAGGGATGTGCCTCCAATTAGTTTACCAAATTTCTAAACTTTTTACCATACCATTCTACTTGACACCATAGGTCCCATGCTGGTTGGATGGTGCTGCTATTGGTTGCATCAACTGGTGACTTAAAATCCTAACATAGTGCTGCCATAACTTAAACCATCAGGGCATTTGAATAATTGTTTTTTTACTCCTTTCCTCCACATGCACACCATACAAGAAGATGCCAGATTTGATTTGTTTTTATTTACATGTTAGATAGCATAAAAATATAGACTTTAATTTAATCTCTATAACATAAATGAGTAAGTAATCCTAACCCAAAGTCCTGTAGACAAAAGATGTATTGGAATTCCCATAATTTGCCAATCAGTAAGTACATGTGGGCCTCATTTGTAAAAGTATCAGGACGTACATTGTTCCAGAGAAAGCGCAACGCTGTGTTCTCATTAGCCAGTCAGGTTACTCAACAACTAGTGCTGTCGTGAACTGCTGACCTGGAAAAATATATGTGCATACCTTAACAAGTTTATTACTGCAGACAAATGAGGCATGCAAGTCCCCTACCAGGGAGGTAGTCGTTCACCACACACATTAAAAAGAAACACCATTGGAGCTTAACTGTATCTAATACATCTGTACATAATATACAAGACATTCAAATTATAAATGCTTTAACTGCAACTACACCCCTAGTAGTGCTTTGAAGATTAAAAATAAGGTGATTTGTACTATATATATTTCATATACAATTTCCCATCTTAAAAATCAATCAGCAGAGAAGAATCTATGCTATAATATTAACACCACCTCTTTGTGTCTACACTCATTGTTCTTTTTAGCTGCACTGAGCATACAGGTTAGCATACACTTTGTCGTTTTATAATTACAGACTGTAGTTCCTCTGTATACTTTGTTCACCCTGTTCTTCAATGAGCAGGGCCACAACAGAGGTGGTATTATGGAAGGTGGATCATTCTCAGTGACACTGATGTGGTGGTGGTGTGTTAGTGTGTGTTAGAGTGGATCAGACAGCAGAGCTGCTGATGTTTTTAAACACTTCAGTGTCACTGCTGAGGCACCAACCAGCCAATAGTGTGAGCACTAGAGGACCAACACAAACTGCTGAGCTGCTGTCTCTGACTTCACATCTACAGGGTAAACCAACAAGGCAGGAGTGTCTTGAGTGGACAGTGTTTAAAATCTCCAGCACCTCTGCTCACTCAACACAAACTAACACACCACCAGCACATCAGTGTCACTGAGAATGATACACCACAATTATATAGGTGGTCCTATATTGTGGGTCCTGACCATTGAAGAACAGGGTGAACAAAGTACGTATACAGAGAAACAGATGGATTACAGTCTGTAACAAAGGGCATCTATATGCTCAGTGGAGCTGATAATATGAACAGGGTGTATACTACAGTCTATATGACAATGGCAGTTTTGTATGAATGGTTTTATCTTAAAGTCACTGTGAGGATGTAAAGCATTTTGTACGTAAAGAATTTCCAAAACATCTTGAAATGGTCGTATACAAGATCTTCTGTCAGCAGACAGGGTTAGTCTTTCATTTTTCAGTTTTGCTCACACCATGAACATATTGTAGCCATATGTCATATAACCAGGACTTCAGCTACATGCTGTACCTGTTTCTACAATAACAGTGGCAGCTACCTTTAAATTCAATGGAAGTACAGTTCATTTCCTTGTGGAAATAATGTCCCATTGCAGTCAAAAATCTCTTTTTTTTGGACCTTCGGACACATATCCCAGTCTTCATGGAGGTGAGACAAATAGGATTTCGTTTTCCCAGGTTTATAATTCGCTGTATGAAGAGTTTACGTCTAAGGACGCAAAAATCTCAGGACTTTGGAGCGCAGGAATCGAATAAACGATTTTGGGAACATTTCTCTGGATTCTTGAGCGGTGTAATTGAAGAAGTTTTGTGGATGAGCAAGAACATCGAAGAGACACTTCATTAGTTTCTTGTCCTGTGAATAAACATGATTACAACACCAGTGTTAAAGACAATGTGCTGCATTTCTTTTATCCACCAGGTGGCAGTATACTTTCATTAGTCAATTCACCAAATACTCAATGGAAAAACATCAGAAACTTCCTCTTTACCTTTAGTATTTCCTGATGGTTTTCAGAAGCAAACAGTCTCCCGTCCCTGACTATGTCCTCGATGAGCTCCTGGTAATCCTCTGTAAGATGCAAATATTCAATGTAACATCACATCTAGGTTGTAAGATCTCACATTGAGTTCATATCTTTATAACTCTTACCATCATATGTCACATAAGGCACCTGGAAGCCTTTTCCACTGTTGCCTTCATTGGACCTGAACTGGATCCACAGCTTCTTGGAGCGTGAGGTGAATGCAATGGGTCGCTCGTAGGTCTGACACGTCTCGTAAGTCGTCACTGAATTTGGTAGAGCTGTTGGATGTGAAATAAATTGTTCTAAACACATGCTCTGCATATAAAACCGTTTTAAGTGAAGAAGACACCTTAAGACTTAACTTACAGCTCTTCCGCATCACTAAGTAATCCCCACACTCGTCCTCCATGGGAAGGAAGATCTCAGGGATCACGATAAGGATCCGGCGCTTGGGCGGTGGATTGATGACCCAGGTGCACTCGACGTTTGCCGGGTAGTTGCCGGGGTAGTTGGGTGACTCGATGTACCCGGTGTAGTCTCCCAGCTCACCTCCACAGTTCCTGTCTGGGATGAGGTGATAAGACTGAAGACTTACAAAGTGAAGAAGGCTCAAAATAAAAATGGCATCCTTGACTCGGGTATAAGGTTACAAATCAAGATCATAATTTATTGGCCAAGTATGTTGCTACACACACAGAATTTGTTTTCCTGCTGTAGGTGTCTCTCTAGTATATAAAATACACAGGTGATGTACATAATTTACAGACAATATACAGTAAACAGTAAACAGACTGTACAAGTACTAAAGACAGTGTGACTAAAATGAGCCGTCACTTTGTTTGCCAGTCAAGAAATAAACTCTAAATGAGCTTTTTTCAACTTGAAACTTGATGACTTTCTTAGGCTGTTATTAAAAATAATGTTTACACCTGCACGCAGTATATTTGTCAGTAATAATAAGAATAAAATTACAGGGAGAAACATTCAGGAATGATAAATGCAAAAAAGATTTGTGCATTAAAATTAAATGATGTTGCTTTATTTTCAAGGTTTTAGTGAGGACAGGTCATTTTTAATAAGAGGAGTATACAGAATGTTAAGACCACACAAGGGTTAATGTTATTGTTCAAAAAAGACAAGTTTGACGTCCTTCTTCTTTGCAAGTAATGGGAGATTATACTGTAGTCTGCATGTCAAAATCATCACAAACTTGCCTCAGCTGGTATAAGCTGGTAGATATGGTCAAACAGATCTGCTTATGTTGTTTCTGACATTGTATGACATACTGCTGCATATAAAAATAGCAAAAATATGGACAAAATCCAGGTTGAACAATGTCACTTGCTATTGTTTTTAAGTCACCATACTTTTGTCCATGTGTAGAGTATGTTAATCGCTGGGTTGACCCCCTAGCGTGACTTAGTTGAATTGCTGTTGAGCAAGGCACCTAAACCCCAACTGCTCCCCAGGTGCTGTGAATAGGGGCTGCCCACCATTTCGGGCATCTGTGATCATTAACCCCACTGTGTGCATTTCAATGGCCAAATTCCTCTGTGTGCAAGCACATTGGTCAATGATTGTGCACTTTTACTTTCACTTTACACATCATAGCTCCAGGTCCAAGCATCATATAAGCCCTGCTTACTGGCGTACTGAAGGTAGAAAGCTGTACATCACATTTTTGGAGCATTATTTGAATTCAGAATTTAGTCTTATTACTTTTAATTGTTCTGGTAGTTCTTTATCGTGTCTGGATGTAAAATATTTTCTATCCTGCTTACTTTTGCATTGTGTTATGTTGGTTGAACCATCAAAGTCGGTGGTGGTGTTTCCAGGACAGGCCACACAGTAGTTCTGGCCAAACTCCACCTGGTACGTTCCCACTGGGCACCGGATGCAGCGGTGAGTGCTGGTATTGTAGTAGTGCCCTGGAGAACACTGCACTGTGGTGGAAAGAACGTAGACCATTGGGCATCCCCAAGACACAGCAAACTCTTACTATGGACTGCAGGATTAAATAATCTAATAGATAAAGTCAAAATAGTGCCATCTTCACCTTTGGTTTCACAGGCCTGGAAGGACACCGCCCCATCGTACTTGGTTATGAGGCTTCCCCCACAAGGGAAGCAGGAGGTGCGACCCATTTCTGGCTGGTAGGTGCCTCGGGGGCAGGGCCGGCACGGCAAAAAGCCATCGTGAGAGAAATGTCCAGGAGAACATTGCCCTAGTCCCAAAAAACAAACAGGAGTTGTCAGACAGGCTGGCAGTGGCTCAGTCCTCTACCCATGTGAAATGACGTAATGCAAAGTTCATTATCTAGGACCGCACAGGCCTTCCCAAATCTCCTGAGTGACATCAACAAACTGGCTGCCACAGAGACAGCCCTGATATCCCCCTTTTGTTGTGTCTATCAGGAGAAGATTAGATCTGGGCCTTAGTAGCTAACTGCCTGCGATAACAGTGTGTTGTGAAACAGAAACATGGTGGTGCCTTTTCCTATTCACACACGACAGCCTGAGGACTCTTTTGTGAGTGTGAACGATTCAAGCAGTGAGAGTATTCTCTCTCCACAACACACACATCCAGCAAAGAGCATCTGCCGGGGAGATGTTTATCAAAGCAGGTAAGCTTCCTACTGATTCCTACAGACAGGATGTGATTCATACAAACATGTCCGAGGCATAAGGAGGACCGATAGAACAAAGCTATACAAAAGATAAGGTTACTTGGATAAACATTGGCCTTTCCAAAGTTGTTTGTGTTCATAATTGAATTCAAAAAGGAAATCCTCCCAATGATGGAAAGACTAATCAACCCATCCATTCACTAGGACTCGTACAATCACTTGAAATGTCACTTTAACAAATATAAAATCTGAAAGTTTAGCTTTTTAAATTAAATCATGAACAATGAACATTTTCACATAAAAAAAAACCTCAATGAGAGGTACATGACTGAAATCTCTCACCTCCACATTCTGTGATGCTCCGAGCTCCTACGGCTCTCGGTGGTGCCCTGCCTTCAGGGCGAGGGCACACCTCACATGACAACTGGCCTTCCTCATCTTGGTATGTTCCAACTGGACATAAGACACACCTCTGATGCTCAGTGTCGTAATACGTCCCAACACTGCAGCTCACTGGAAGGAGGAAACACAGGAAAGTAGTATTAACAAGATGGCCTGGTGGTTAGGGAGGCAGTCTTGTGAAGGGAAGGTCGCTGGTTTGATGCCCTATTTGAGTGTTTCACTGCACAGATGGGTTAAATGCGAAGTTCAAATGCAGGCACATTGGTCAGGGTTAGGTTGATGGTTTAGGTTACGTTTAGGTTAACTGGAACTGACTAACAGGAGATTATTGGTATGTACATTAAATGCAAGTTAGGCAACTCTGTACTATTATTAAAAACGGATCATCCAAAGTGTTACTGTAAGTGTTAAGAGTGGCTGGTGATTGAGGCTTTATGAAGCTCTGAAAACCAACAAACAGGAGAACTGAGCGTCTTCACCACTGCCTGGTCTCTCTCTCACACACACACACACACACAATCCCATCACAACCCACACCTAAGTGAGGCAGACACTGCACACGCTCCGAGGCAGTATTTACCCCGCTTACCTCACAAGAACCCATAAAGGCTGATTACAGGGAGGCTGGCAGTCTTTTTTAATGTTTGCTTTGTAAAAATAAAAGTGTACGGAGTAATTTATGATAAAGTTTTACAGTGTTTTGCATGCGCTGGGCTGAAACAGCTCCTGACTCTTGCCAATGGGAATATTTAATGAAGTGCCTCAAAAAAAGGCGTTTCCTCAACCAGCTGTGCCTCTTTAAGAAAAGAAAACGTAACTCAAGAGCATTATTCTCCTTTTGTTTCTCCTCAATGACCACCACTCCATTGTCTCTGTCTGGCTTTATTTGATGCCAGGGGAGGAGAGGAAAGGAGGAAGAGAGTGAGAGAATGAGTGTGTGGGGGGGGGGAAGAGAGAGAGAGAGAGAGTGACAAAGAGTGAGCGAGCAAGAGTGAGACAGAGTGCGTGTGTGAAAATGAGAGAAAGAGCGAGAAATAAAGAGAGGGAGAGAGAGAGAGAGAGAGAGAGAGAGAGAGAGAGGAACCTTGAAGCCTTTCAAATGCAAAGTGGCAATTCTATTGAGTTCTTAAATTGATGGCCCCAAAGAGGTTTAAAGGACCTTTCACCTCTATTCAAGTCCCCCGGACTCTTGCCTATTTGATGACATAGGCAAACACTGTGGTATCACAGCAGTAAGGAGCTGAACCCAATAAAAGGGGTCAGGATTGTGAATCCCCCTATTGAAGGGAGCCCAATCGCTCCCCGCGCCCCGTCAGGCAGGGGCCCAAACAGCTGATGCTAATTGATTCCCATGGTGTCGCCGAAGTCAATTTTCTCGAGCAGTTCACTGGGCTGGGGTCACATCGAGTGGCCCTTTTTAAGGAGGAATTCAGCACTTAAACTGGTCGCTTAAATAAATAGCCGCACCAAAACATCTCCCTTATGAAAACAAACACCCCAACAATAAAGTGGCACTATAGAGAGGGCAGCAAAAAGCACATTGTAGTTTGGTTTTCAGCATCAGCATGGCAGGACAACTTCTGAATCCCTATTGCATGAAAACAGTGCACCATCTGAACCCCAAGTACCAAATAGTGAAGTTAACGAAGGGTCCAGACTACTCCGTACAACTTCTGTTCAATTAAATGCACTGTTTAAACCATATGGCAAATATAATTGCTGGGCCACATTTCTAAGGGCCTGGGTAAGTCTAATAAAGGCCTTTTCTCCCTCACTGAAGCTCACTGGCACTGCTGATGTGGGGATTTTTTTCTTCATGCACTCCAAGCCCCACTGGGGTTTACAAAGGAGCGGGCAAACTCAAAAGGCTAAACTGCACTTAGTGAAGGCGAGCCAGTGGGGGAGGTGACGACGGGGAGGAAAAAATATAGCTCCCTTAGAATGGAGGGTTAACGCTCCTTTTGAGCCGCCTCTTGGAAATTGTACGTCTGCAGCTCTTAGTCATCCACACGGCCTGCTTAATGATGCTCCAGGTCCTCCATGTAAGGCCAGGAAATCAACAGCAAGCTCTCAGATAATATATCACAATACACAACAATTGTCATTGTAACATGCTGGAGCTAGTTTATGATGTAATATTAAGAAAGAAAGAAAAAAATGTGTGAAACTAATGGGTTTGTTTGCTTTTCCTTTTTTATTTAATTAGCAAAAAATAGAATATTGTGAAAAAGTTCATATGTTCATAAGGTAAATTGTCATATTTTATTACATATATCCTGACATCTTTCATCAAATCCAGAATCTAATTATTCAGATTTTTCATGTTGAGTTTGACTAAATTAAAATGTTAGCAATATCAACATTAAAACAAAATACTTGAACTGTGTTACTTTACATGTAATGACTATAAATCAAATATATATCTTGCATATCTTAGTTTTTCATGTGAAATGTCAGCCACACTTTACATTGTGTGTACATTTCAATAGTAATTCTCCAAAATGACTTGAATTTAAATTTGTAAACACTTAAATTCAAAGTTAAGAAATTTTTTTTCATTGTACTATAAAGTTGCAATTTTGGGGATACAAGATTTTTTTTTTTAACTATGAACACAAATTTCACATCTCAATCTAATTTGTGTAGATTTTTGGAGGGCTAGTAAAAACCGAACCCTCATGTGAATAAGTGCAAGTGTAGATACAAAACAGCTTTTAATGAAACATTTTGCTCTGCTGGCTTTGTTCCAGTTTGGAATCAAGCTCTATTGTATGAAACATTAATGCAAGTTGGTTAATTGTCACGTCACTCCACTATGTTATCAGCCTCAAGTGGAAACTGCAGCTAGAATGGATCAAAAGCTTAGCCCAGCCCCCCACCGAAACAGAGAGAGAGCATCAAGAAACCCGTCACAGTGTGGGCAGGGGCAGCATGAAAAGAGGGTTCCTTAAAAACTTCTATAAACAGAACACATCAGACTCTCGTGAAAGAAACTCAAAGAACGGAGAAGACAGCAGGCACAGGCTCAGAAGAGAAAGCTCACACTTGTTGACACAAAGTCCTTTAAAACCTAATGGACCTTTCAAGCCTTACGATGGTATCATAAAAGAGGCCAATGAGCTTTTGAGCGTCAGACCTTTTGGAACAATCCCTGTCCTGGTGCCTGATCCACGCTAAAAACAATGAGTCATCCACGCCTGGCCGAGGCTTCCCGAAGCTTTGAGTTTGTTCCAGAGGTGCTTGAGAGAGGGGTGAAAAGTGTACACGGTGGAGGCGAGCCATGCCAACACTTGAGCTGGAACAATGAGCTGAAACAGGAGCCAGCAGCATCCCAATGGGCCAATCTCTGCTCCCCCCAGAACCCCACTACAAACACTGCACAAGCCAACAATCTCACTACAAACACTCTACACAGCACAGGTCTGAATATACTGAATTTAACGTCTCAGAGCTTGTCATTATAAATGATTAATGATGTTGAATTTTGTCCATGTTTAAGGTTATACAATCAGCCATCATGTATCTACACACATTGTCCAGTTTAGCTCCACTGACCATACAGGTGGACTTTGTAGTTCTACAATTACAGACTGTAGTCCATCTGTTTCTCTGTATACTGTGTTCACCCTGTTCTTCAATGGGACAACCACAGTAGGTATTATTTGAGTGGTGGATCATTCTCAGCTGATGTGGCGGTGGTGTGTTCATGTGTGCTGGTACAAGGGGATCAGAGTTATTTGGCTGTCCACACATATTAGATGGCTTGTAGATGGCATCTATTTCTGCACAGTTTGTGTTGGTCCACTATGTCTTCCACTGGTGGTCACAGGAGGCTGTTGGTACAGTTTTTATTGGACCATTCTTAGTCAGTGTCACTGCAAATGATCAAATAATGACCCAAATAATACCTGTGGAGGTTCTGATCACTGACAAACAGAGAAGTCTACAGAGAAACAGATGGACTACAGTCTGTAATTGTAGAACTACAAAGTGCACCTGAATGTTCAGCGGAGATGAAATGGACAATGAGTGTAGATACAAGGAGGTGGTTGTAATATTACAGTATATACAGTTTAATTAACCATATAAGCAAGTCTGGGAAAGTGTGTGATGAGGCTTAAAATGTAGACATGTTTGGTGTAGTTTAAACTACATGATAAGTTTTAATAGCCTAATTGCTACAGTGTAAAAGCTTTGATATCACATCAGCTGCCTTTCAGGTAAGTTTTGGGGGGAAAGTGAGAGTTACCCTGCTTTAAACATTTCAACCAGTCTATTGAAGAGTAAATCGAGGGTCAGCTGTGGCCTGGTGGTTAGGGATACAGGCAGGACATGACTGAAGTGCCCAGGAGCAAGGCAGCATCTCAACTGCTCCCCGGGTACCGTGGATAGGACTGTCCACCACTTTGGGCATGTTTTCCTGTGTGTGTGTGTGTGTGTGTGTACTTTCACTTTAACATTACATCACAATGGAATCACTCACCGCACTTCTTGTCAATGAGAACTTGTCCCGCGCTGCAGTGCTCAGCAGTGTCCGCAGGCCGAGACAGTTTCTTGGCCAGTTCATACTCCGAGCCAGCAAAGTGTAAGTGAAACTGCTCTCTGTTGATGGATTTGCGTAGAGTCCTGATGGTCTTCTTCAGTCGCTTCTCAGAACGACGCTTCACACAGGCCAGGTCACAACCCTCTGCTGGAAGAGACACTTGATACCAAACCTCGGCCATGGCAACATTATACAACAACATGCACACAATGCATGCTTTCCAACCCAAATAACCTTACACATACATACAAGCCCAAACCCAACAAAATGGCTTCACACATCTCAAAACAGGAGATACTTTTACTAGGATTTTAGTTACAGAGCAGCAGCCTTAGTAGGAAGGTGTCACTGTCATATGAAAACCTCACAACTCATGACATCTCACAATAGAAACAGGCTATATTACACTAAAGTCAATCATCTTTTGACCTCAAAATGCCTATAAAGCTACAATTTTGGGGAGGTTTTCTTATCACGTAGACATGCTGTAAGCGGCAAGAAACAGGGCGGGTTTAATGGAGCGAGGGGGCACATGCACTTGTTGCCGTGAAACCAACCTGTTACCTCCTCTAGATTCACGTCCAGCTCAAACTGGGCTGTGATGGATGAGCCCTCATCCTCACCCGCCTTCCGTCCATGCCGACTTCGCAACCGCCGGCCTGAAGAACTGCAATGCAGCCTCACAAAGCTGAACTGCACATTCTCTGTGGGCAAAGGCCTCTTGTCTAGACATGATCGATAAAAAAAACATAAGAAAAAAATGAAGATCATAAATACAGTCAAAGGTGTTCATCTCTGACCTCTGACTTGATAGTTTAGGAAACGTGTCAATGCAAAATCAAATCTACATTTCATCACAGAGGGATCACCCAGCTATATACAGTGAGGAAAATAAGTATTTGAACACCCTGCAAATTTGCAAGTTCTCCCACTTAGATATCATGGAGGGGTCTGAAATGTTCATCTTAGGTGTATGTCCACTGTGAGAGACATAATCTAAAAGAAAACATCCAGAAATCACAATGCATTTGAACACCTGTGAAAATCAATGTTAATATTAGCCTTTGTTTGCAATTACAGAGGTCAAACGTTGCCTGTAGTTGTTCACCAGGTTTGCACACACTGCAGCAGGGATTGTGGCCCATTCCTCCACACAGATCTTCTTCAGATAAGCCAGGTTTCTGTGCTGTTGATGAGAAACACAGAGTTTGAGCTCCCTCCAAAGATTTTTTTAAAGGGTTTAGGTCTGGAGACTGGCTAGGCCACTCCAGAACCTTGATATGCTTCTTACGGAGCCACTCCTTGGTTATCCTGGCTGTGTGCTTTGTTTGAGACACAAAGAGTAGTTGTCGTGTCTTTGGAC
>BRDA01042935.1:0-25641 GCA_036984385.1 Crenuchus spilurus
AATGGAACCTTGTGGAATTCCAAATTTCATTTTTGTATGATTAGAGGAGATATTGTTCACTTTAACAAACTGGTATCTGTCTGTAAGGTAAGACAGTCCTTAAAATACCTTGCACATTGGGTTCATATCATCCTTATACAATTCTGTCTTAGTGTGCCTCTCAAGAGTGAAAGATTTGTGAAAGAGTGAAAAATTGGTGGAATTCTCATTTGAAAGCAACTGTTTCAGACCAAAGCAGCTTCAAAACAGCCCATGATGATGCTAAAAGTTCTTTATTTAGTGGAACTTTTGCTTCCATTAGGGAACCTTTAAATGGATGTTTTTTTTACAAGATTCAATTGAAGCTATTGAACAGTTTTTAAAGAAACTAAGTAGTTCTTCTATAGCATCACTCCAAAGAGCTCTTTTATTTTATTTGATTCACTGTGTCATCTGGTCATGGCTAAGCATCCCAGCTGTCATTTAAGGTGAAAAATGAGGCTCTGGATTTGAGCAACAGCGATAGCCTTGAAGCTCCTGTTCCTTTGAGATGATCTTTAGCGTTTTTATTCAATTATTTTAATCCCTCTCCATTGTCTTTGTGAATAATTGAACAAAGCGGCTCCTGTTCCACTGTCTGAGACAGTGCAGTCGCAGCAGGAGAAAACAGAGCCTCTATCTCTGTCTCTCAGCAGAGACAGATGCACTGACACATCACAGTCAGAACAGTCAGAAGACCCACAGCATTCAAATGCACACAGAAAACTCTGATTCAGACACACCACCCTGATTCAAATATACACTCACACGCAAGCTCTTATTCGCTCACAAACAAGTGCTTATTCAAATGCACCCTCACATACAAGCTCGCATTCAGGCATGCACCAACGAACTCTAATTAAAACGAACCCCATATATTCTTAACAAAAAGCCCCCAGCATTCACTGCAGGATCTTGGCAAAAGAAATCTTCACAAATCTACGTACTGTATCTAATGCATCTCATTATGGGATTGTTGTAAGAATATTATAAGGATACTCGACCTATTTATAGACGTTTCTACTCATATTAAGCATAGGGTCAGATTGTCCATTGGGTGAGCATTTTGCTTGTTGCAATAATGGTTGAAGGAAGTAAAATGATAATTGTAAGATTATTTCACTGGATAATAGTAGTAGATAGTAGTGCAAAAAAATCACCTGGGATGATTTATCTGAATGCTTAATATTTTTCACTTGTTATAACAATGTAGAACATCCTCATCATCAACATCATCATAATCATACATCATTTCTGTATGATTATTTCACTGGATAATAATAATAGTATAATAGTAGTGTGTAATAATAGTGTACAGTAATAATAATAATAATAATAATAATAATAATAATAGTGAATAGTAGTGTGTAATAATAGTGTTTAGAAGTAGTAATAATAATAATAATAATAATAGTGAATAGAAGTGTGTAATAATAGTGTTTAGAAGTAATAATAATAATAATAATAATAATAATAATAATAATAATAATAATAATAGTGAATAGTAGGGTGTAATAATAGTGTTTAGTAATAATAATAATAATAATAATAATAATAATAATAATAATAGTGAATAGTGAATAGTAGTGTGTAATAATTGTGTTTAGTAATAATAATAATAATAATAATAGTGAATAGTAGTGTAAACGATCACATGGGATGATTTATCATAACAGTAAATGTTTTTCATTTGTTATAAGAATATATAATATTGTCATCATCCAGATCAGGGTCAGCTCACTGGCCACTAATACACTGCTGCAAAACACATGCAATCACCCCATCATGCACACATGTGGATAATTTTGCCCAACCTTTGTGTTTTTGGACTGTGGGAATAAAGTTGACTTCCCAGAGGAAACCCATGCAGACATGAACAGAACACACCAAACTCCTCACAGACAGTGACCTGAGGCGAGGAACGAACCCTGGACCCCAAAACCCCTGAAGCTATGTGGCAGCAACACTACCTGCTGCACCATCACGCCACCCACAATATAGAAGAAATAAACACAAATAGAAACAACATGACTACATAGGTGATGATGGGTGAAAAATATTCATCATGCCAAGCACAAGACAGAGTGTGAATGTATATGGAATTGGATTGGAACTAGGAGGATATTCATGCATGAAAAACAGTCATAGTCTTTTGCATAGGCCCTATCCTAGGCCTGGGTCTGTGACTTTCAAACCCATGCAGATTCTACCAGATAGAAAGCCAGCAGGGGTGGAGCCTTCCCCCTTATGTGACAGGACCAGGACAATCCTGGTGGTGGATGGGATGGAAGGAGAAGAATGCTGAGACATCAACACTTGAAAGCAGCAAGCAGCAAAGTAAGACGTACTGTATATCACTTCCTTTCTAAAGAGAGGTGCCTGGCTGTGATTGGCTGAGGTATGAAATGAGTGAGTGAATAAGTATAGGCTCTTTCTGGTAGTATGTATGTTTTAATTTCTGCTAATGTTGTTCTTCCAAGCAGATACATGCCTATTACACTTAATATCCTTACAATAAACTCATAATGAGAAGTTTTGACAAGATTTATTCATTTCACATGCCAAGATATAACTTTATGCAGTGTAATACTGTAAAGTCCTGCTAAATTTTTTGACCTCACAACAGGGCATTGTCCTGGTTCAGCTTTATTGAGCCTGAGAAGTTGTATGTGACGTCCCTGCTTTTGTGCCCTGGAGGTACACTGAGCAGGGCTGTCTCAGTGTGTAACCGCAGCCACTGACTTCTGTGGATTCTGTACAAAATGGCCTTTTTGGGATCCTTGATGTCAGGTTTGACAGACATTTTGGTGATTGCACCAAATGGATTTCTGCTGTGTCAACTCTAAGTTTTGCCATTTAAGGTCATAGTTGTTGCTGGGTGCAAAAGTGGAGCTAAAAAAAGAAAAATGATACAAAAATGACACATAGCGTCTAAATCAACGTCAGGTCAAGTCTACCTTTATGCCGTAGCAGCAGACATGGTGGTCACATAATTGCGTGACAGAGGAAATGTATTTTTGGGCACCACTGCTTAAAAAGCTTTCATATGAGTGGCTGAGTGCACAACAGTTACAGTAAGAACTCTGTAGTAATTGATTTATAAAAGAATAGACCATCCAAAGGTTTGTAAACAAAGATGGCGTTGTGAAGATATGCGTGCATTCTCGCAGTGGAAGAACATTATTCTGTCAATGACACTTGCTAGAGCTAAACTACACATTTTCTGGTGTTATTGTTGATTAAAAAATGTTTGAATGCTTTGAATATGATTGTTAGATTTGCTCCACAACTGGCAAGGACTTTGAAAAACGTGTGTTGATTATGATTCTGTAAAATTTCAACCCTTTGCAAGGCTAACTGTACAGAACTTTACCTCTAATATTATTATTATTATATTTAATGTCTTATATTTAATCTTTTTCCAGTAGAGACTTGTAGTGAGAAAGGACAAAGGATCTAGGATCAGGTCTCATGTATTTCTAGTCAGTGTTACATGAAAGGGCTGAGATGGTCCTGGATCATCATTCTTATCTTAAGAGGTTTGATAATATGGATCATTATTTCTTAAGCTATTTCTGCAGCCCATAGCACTGCATGGTTTCATTTCTTGACTAGACACAGCTGATCACATGGACTGACTGTGAAGCTCTTCATGAGCTGGACCAGGTAATTTGGAGAAGAGAATAGTTGCACTCTGCAGAGCTCTGAGTTGACTAGAGCCAGATAATGGAAGCATCATAATAGACAAAAAGGCATTTTACCAGTTTGGACACTGCCTTCATTATATTTTGCATGGAAAGAGATGAATGAGTGCTGAGGTACGTTGGGGATATAGAGCTGGAAGGTTAGGTGCAGAACTTTGGCACAGGAAGCAAAAGGTAGAGATGGGATTTTTGAGGGTATATTAGTACATCTCCAAAATATTAGAATATTGTAAAAGAGTTCATTTGTCTTCAGAATTTAATTCTGTCTTATATTTTTACTACATCTTCTTACTACCCCTTCATTGGGTGCTGTGCAGGGTATTTCAGTAATTTAACTGTAGTCAGGACAGGGCACCAATCCATCACTGGACAAGCACACACACAAAGATAATTTAGAGTAACCAATCCACTTGAGCTCAGTGTTTTTGGATTTTGGGAGGAAACCCATGAAGCCACAGGAAGAACATGGAATCCAGATGGGGACTCAAACCCAAGACCCCAGCACAGAGTAGTGAATGTGCCAACCACCAAGCCACTGTGCCACCCTTATTTTATTCTCATTACATGTAAAGTAACATATTTCAAGCCTTTTTGTTGTTTTAATGTTGACACTGTTTGAGTAGTAATTTACTCAAACTTGAAATTAAATATTCAAGAGATTCAGAAAACCTGATTTTCATGAGCTATAAGCCAAACTGATCAACAGTAAAATAAACAAAAAAACTTGACATATCACTTTTCTTGTAATGAATATGAAATACGACAGTTTGACTTTTCAAATAAAATTCTGAACAACAATGAACATTTTCACAATATTAATTTTTTTGATGTGACACTAGGTTTGGAAATTAGCAGGATTTTCAGACATTGTCCTCCTTTTAGACTTCAGTTATATCATAACTCCATATGATTATTTACAAAGGTTTTACATCAATCATCGGTAGGTACTGATGTGTGGCTGCCATGTTCATGAATTAATCATTGGCTCTCAGTGTAAACACAATGATAGTGATCATGAAAAGACTTTGATCACCTTCACATCTTTCGGTACGACTGGCAGGTTATGTATTAGCTTATTGTATGCATGTTGTCTTTCAGAAACAAGAAACATTCATAACCACATAACAAAAAAGACACAAAATTAATGACTGAACGAGAGGCAACAACAAGGTATTATTTCCTTACTATTCCATATAGGTTTGGAAGAAACTCTGCTGTTAGTAAGGCGAGTGTGTTTAAAATTAGACTGATAATTAAATTGCCTTGTGTAGTCTTGTCTTACACAGATAGAGCTCTAATAGACTTATAATTTGAAAGACTAGAAATCTATAAACTCACACAGCTGCATCATCACTCTATGTAAAGTTTGAAGAGTTGAGAGAGAACATGCTTTTGACTAGTATAAACACTTGCCATTCTTTCCTTTCTTAATTGAATTACATGTTAATGAAGTGGGATCAACACAGTGGATCAATAGCATCATTCTCAAGATGCACACTCATCGTTTTGGTGATGCTCCCCTTGAAACCATCTATTACTTAATTTAAACAATAAGGAAACCTTCTCAGCTTTACAACCACACCAACAAACAGTCAACAATTTGTAAACTGGTAAAGCAACCCATGTATCACTTATCGGGCTTGATTAACTTATCGATTGAGAAGTGGCTGACATGCCTATTATTAGGTGACTCTTCCCGCCCATTCATATTCTCAATCAGCTCAATCTTCCCGCCAACAGCTGATTACACAGCAAATCTGTGGGCTACCTAATAAATGCATGGGCTTCATCGAGGACGAATAGAAGATGTTTGATGTCTTCAACAAGCTCAGCTCATCCTTGCCCTGCTGACCCAGCCGCACATTATAAATTCATTAGTGTGAATTTATTAACCATATGCAGAGAGTGGCCAAGGCTACATCAGTCTTTTAGCTTCAACACGCAAAGCGCTAGTTTGAAAGACTGAAGATTGCCCACTGGTATTTTCAATGAAATGGACCTTTGACCTGGAGAACAGAAAGTCTCTATAGGATGTGACACAGCAGTTTTTTTTTTAATTCCTTTTCAATTCGAGTAAAGTCAAATCAGATTTTTGTGTTGTCAGCTATGTATAAGTACAGTATACATTGAAATGAAACAACAGTCCTCCAGGAGCATGGTGCAACATAACAGAATTGCTAATAATATAGTATAATACATAGTACATTACATATGACATACAACATTATAGCATAGTATGAAGGCCATGCCCAAAAACCTTGCTTAACTTTGCCTTTTTACCCATTACAAACTGACTGAGTTGAATCTCAATCACAGATGAATCCCACAAATGTGATAGAAATGATTATGTTCATAGACTATATACAGATGGACAACATCCACTGGACCCTCTAAGAAGCTGAATCATCCACGCCCGCCCGGGGCGCGGAACTAATCAGATAGTAAGAGTCTCATCCATTATCGGAATTAACCAGACAAATCACTCCACCAACCACAAACGGCCATGCATCACCACTCACGGTATCAAGAAAGAGCTCCTAATCTGTCAATCCTTACCGTGTCTGGACCGGGTGAGCTTCCCCGTGTTGAGTCAAATTAAGCCGTAGACCCCACTCCTGGTGCTGCCCTTCCGTCAATTCCTTTAAGTTTTATCTTTGCAACCATACTCCCCCAGGAACCCAAAGACTTTTGGTTTCCCTAACGCTGCCCGGGGTGGCCACGGCACTACTCTCACCCCAGATCGCGGGTAGGCATAGTTTATGGTTGGAACTACGATGGTACCTAAGCCTCTTCGCTCCTCCAACTTTTGTTCTTGATTAACGAAAACATTCTTGGCAAATGCCTTCGCTTTAGTTTGTCCTCATCAATTGATATCACTCAATTGGCTTTCATTCTATAGAAATGAAGCCATGGGGGCCCCAAGTGGCTCAGTAGACTGAAGGTGCTGTCACTATGATCTGAGTTTGAATCCCAGCCGGCAGCCGGGACCCAAGACAGCAAAAATTGTGCTTTCTTTGGGCGGATAAGATGGCACTTTTTCTCCAGTGCTACTAAGTAATGTTGGCTGGCTCAGGCATTTGCCAGGTGGTCCATCAGAACTGGGGTCCTGCGCTTTCCTCTGAGCGCATTGGCTGCGCAGTGGCAATATAACGGCATCAGTTTGAAAAAAGGCGGGGTTTGATTTCACATGCTTTGGAGGAGGCCTGTGTTAGTCTGCACCCTCTGAGTGTCAGGGACATTACAAGTGATAGCGAGAGTCAATGAATGGGCGGGTCGATTGGCTACTAACACATTGGGGAGAATTTTTTTTTTTTAAATCTTGTCAAATTTAGAGTCTGTGCAGTAGAGAGTTGAAGTCAGACCACTTCCTCCATTAGTTGCAAAGCCTCCCAACAGACACTTTCAGTCATTGGCTGAAACAAACCAAATACGCTAAAGCTTTGGTTCACTTCAGCCTGGTTTAACACCTGCTCTGTAGTCAGTACACGCCGGTTAAAAGACAAAAATAACTGTTTGAACAGTAGCAGATGACCACAAAATACATTTGAAGAGACTGATGGCTGAGACCAAGATTAGTTCAAGTCCAAACACTACCAAGTCCAGTACTTCTAACTACATTAGCTTTAGCTGGCTGGCTAACAACTAAAAGCTGTGAGAGGTTTGCCAGGTCCAGCAAAAACCTCCATCCCAAAGTCTGTCTAAAACCAGCCCAACATCTCACAGATGTTTAAAGAAAATAGAAAACTCCAATTTGGCAGGAAAATGTAAAACCTGGCAGCAAGTGTATTCCAGCCAAGCCTGTCAATCACTTCTTACAATATAGTAGAATAACATTTTAACACTAATTTCTCAAATTGTGGCAATAGATGCCTAGAAAACTAACTTGGAATCAGAGACTGTAAATGGAAAGAAGATAAACAACATTGAAAAGGGCCTGTTCTGTCATTGAAGAACACAGATATGAGTGGAGCCTAACATTATACTACAGCCAGCCAGCAGAGGTAGTAGACCTGTGGTTGTTTCACTTTTTAAAGATGATGCTCTGGGTGTTTTATGGAGTCACTGGTTTCCTTGGTGGAATTGGCAGTGATTATTACCTGTTCTAGATTAATTAATCATTACTGCACACATAATGATACAAACATTAAAAATACAGTGCTTCAGTGTAAATAATGAAAATTTTCATTTTTTGGATTTAATGCCAATTTTACAAAGGTTGCTATCAATGCATCATGTGGGTAGCGACATTACTGGTCACCATCTATACATCTTCCACAGGTTTTCCAGGTTGTTTTTCTGTGCTGGTCTTCTCTTCCACTTCATGAAGGTTTTAATTTTTTTGGTTTGTCACCTTTTATGGAATGCCCAGATTTTAGAAACACGTGGACAACTGAAGTGAATCTTCTAAAAGCAAACAATTTAGCACATAGTACCATTTCTTTGTTTTTACTTTAAGTCAGGAATATAAACCACTCATACTTTTCTTGTAGAGTGCCATGACGTTGGGATAGGACACTATTAAGGTCTTCCTTGGCTGATGTGGTCAGGTTTACCTCTTCAGCTGCACTCAGCAAGGTGACTACATGGTTGTCAAACCATTTTATGGCCTTGATGCAACATCATCATGTGTGGTCATCATCTCATCATACATCATCATACATTCGTCCTTTGGCTTCATCAGCATATCTTCCATGAAAGTGCACCCATCATGCTGATTCTCCCAGACAGTTTCAACACCATTGATTATAGATTCATCCAGAATGACTTGAAGATTAAAGCTACCAAATCAGTTGTCAGAAAAGATCTTGTGGCAGAGATCTTGTTGGAAGCAAGCTTCAGGATGATGTTTCCACTTGCATGAATATATGATGCCATGCTCTTTGCAAGAACAGCAAGAGTGTTGAAGTCAAAATCATAGACAATTTGATTTTGATCCATCAGAAGAAAGATTCTGTAGCCCCTGAGCTTGAATTTCATTGAGCACTTTTGTTTCAGCATTCACGTTCGCAGGGAAGGAACTTCCTACACAAAGAATCTCATGTATACTTTTAGAGACGGTGAGCACAGTAAAGGTTTATCATTCAAAGATCAAAGATTTAGAATGGACCAGCCAGAGCTCAAGCCTGAATCCAATTGAAAATATGTGGGTTGACCTGAACAGGGCTGTACACACTTGCAATCTGACAGATTTGGAGCACTTTTGCAAGGAAGAGTGGGCAAAGACTGCCAAGTCAAAATGTGCCATGCTGATAGACTCCTACCCAAAAAGTCTGAATGCTGTCATAAATTCAAAGGACATTTCAACAAACTATTAGTTGAAGGGTGTCCATATTTATGCAACCATTATTTTAGTTCTTTATTTTTTATTTTGCCACCCTAAAAGATTTGTTTTCAATGGAATTGTACAGTTTGTAGGTGGCATATATGGTGAAAAACAGTTCTGAAATGAGTCATCTTAGTCAGATTTTTTTAAACAAACTGGCATTTTAACAGGGTTGCCCAAACTTTTGTATGCCACTGTATATGATAAAGTATGTTTCCTCTGCTTCTGTTACTCTGCTTCTATTTCCTGTTTTATCCCTCAATCCAAATCCAATCTGAAAGAAAGACAGAGTGTTTATTGTTGCTGGTTTTGTCTTCTTTGCTGTATGACCTCAGGTTGATCTGTAAACACAAAGGTGCATCCTCATGGGGTTGCTCTGTAAAGCTTTGGATTACAATTGCAGAGAAGAGCACTGACACTGTAATTCATTTTCATATGGGCTATGTGCTAATGCATAGGGTGCTGTAGAGCCCTTGCACTTCCTTCATGAAATTGATCTAACCCTGAGTTAACTACTAAAAATATATGTTAAGGTGCCAGTATTTTAGGTACCTGTGCCTACACTCAATGGCCATTTTATTGGAAACACTCCATATTGGTGTTTGGGTATCCAAGAATGTAGAGAATCTGTTAGCTGCACAATTTACCATCCCATCTATACACCATTTATCATTAGAAAGTGGCCAACACAAGGTCACCAGTGACAGGGTATTATTTGGAAGATGAAATGTTTTCAAGATAGCCGTGATAGAGACATAATAATGGAATTGTAGTATGTGTGATGGTGGTACAAGTCTATCCAACACAGCAGTGTTGAGGTTACTCCACACTTCAGCATCAATGGTGATTTGAAAATTATTTAATAATCCAAAATATCCAACCAGCTGCCCCATGGTCAGAAACTAACCGTTGAATAAGAGGATGTACATCACTTGTGCACAAAAAAGATGAAGCACTATATAGTTTTATAGTCTCTAACTGCTAACAGCTTACATCTCATACAACTGATAATTGGTTAGATTTTGTCATGCTGGTTCTGGTTTCAAATCTGCTACTAGCCTGCCAGTTGCAGACTTCTGATTTGCAACTTTGAGCTCATTAATGAATGATGCTGGGGGAAATCTTGGCACTTCCACTGCTATCTTCTCAGCAACATGAAGGAGCTCTTCCCTCTCTGGCTCCCCGTGAAATGCTGCCATTAGCAACTTAGCATGCTTTTCTTGCCAAACACTTATAGCTCCCTTCTGTACTGAGTGAGACACAACATCCGCCACACAATCAAATCCCATTTTCATCCCATTACTACAGCACTATTCCCAGAAAAGCATATAAGGGAAGACCCTGATTATGCCAACACTTGAAAAAAGGAATAGCTCTTCATTAACCCTTAATTACACTTATGATCTAACACTGTTGCAAGCTGAATAAAGATACTATTAAGGAAAACATTGGGACATATTGTGTTTTATCTAGGGATGCAGCTAAATGAAAACTTTTGGCTGAAAACCAAATAAAGTGAGACATTTGGCTGAATGTGGAATAATGAACAAGGTTCTTCTTTTATATACATCATTCTAACATTAATAATAAGTCTGGCAGTCAGTAAGGAATTAATGTCTGATTTTCATAAGTTGGTTTGACAACATTAGGTTTAATAGTATGAGTTTAATTGATTATTCTTTTATTTTTGTATATAAAACAAATGATAAAAACATGACACAAGAAGACAATGTTATTAGAATATTTATGAAGATGCATGTATGTTATGTTATTGCTAATTAGTAATTTAAAATAAATTGAAACAAAATGATAAAAATGGTTAAAATTAATTATGTAAGTCACATAGATGTTTTGTGTGTTTAAGTGTCAATGGCTACCGACAATTCTGGTAATTGTGAAACAGTCCTTAACACTGCAGCCACCACCGGAGCAAACACAAGCTAACATCAAGACAACACAACCTAACACACAATACAAGCAAAAACACACAGCACAAGCTAACAAATATAACATAAGCTAACATACAACACAAGCTAACAAACACAATATAAGCTAACAAACACAACACAAGCTAACAAACACAATGCAAGCTAACAATATACTGTAACACAAGCTAACACAAACACAAGCTAATGCTTGCTACTCTGGTGTTACTTTTATCTGTTCAGGGCTAACGTTAGCTGGTCTAGATGATGACTGGGATCAGGGTTGATGGTGCAGCTAGTGTTGTCTGCAGGGGCATAGCACCAAATTCTGAGCCCTATACATAAGTAATGTCCAGGCTGCCCTGAAATGTACAGGATAAAACCTTTTACTAAGTCTTCTCGTTCTTAATTTAAGTCTTATTAAGTTTTCTTGTTCTTAATGTAAGAGAATGAAAATCTCATTTGGAGGATGTGATCTCCTACAAGCTTTAATGCTCTCAAAAGCACCCTCTCAGTATACAGAGGTTCTATACTGGGGAGGAAAATCCCCATAATCCTTTGTGCTGCAGACACAACTTTCTCCAAAGCCTTCATTTCAGAACAGTTCAAGCTCCCATCCCAAACTGTTAGTGAGTACATTGTGAAGGTGAAGAAGTAGGAACAGTGGACCTGGGCCTGGAGCTCTGCCTGTAACAACACAGACCTGGGGCTGATTGGAGACAAAGCTCAATGAGCAGGTTCAAAGGGCTCTGTTTGACCCATATGGAGAGAAAAGGAATATCTGAGCTAGGCTACACGACTGAGCTAATGCACATGGGGGAAGAGTAAATTGGGCACACAGCCCTAAAAGAACCCGAGAAGGATGTTGAGCATTAAGTGACACACTAGAGCCTGCACATAGACATACTGAGTATGTACATGGGTGTCTGTTTGACTGCACACTGTGTAAATAAAGCACTTGTGGGATGCTCTTGTGGAGACTAGTATCTGTGTGTTGTCCTAAAAAGCAAAGTACCTGGCCATCATGGCCCTGTCCCTAGAGGTGTGTCACAACATCTAAAATAATTTCTTTAGAATCTTCCTGTTTAGACCTACTTTCTTCAATATCCTTTAAAAATATAGCTGCTTTTGCTCTTTCCACCACTTTTCCATTTCTTTGTAATGGCTGCAACGGCTCTTTGTGTTTCCTAAAATTAAAAAATTATCTTTAAGACTTTTTTTCACACCATTGAATCAACATCTCTATTTCTTCTCTATATTTTCAATCCCAAAAGTAAAAAAAAAACAGTAACTGAAGTGTCATCAGCATATTTCATTAAATAGTTAGATTTCAGATGTCTGGCAGTCATGTGTGCAACAACAATAAAGCAACAGACTTAAAACACAACCTTGGGGTGACACTATAGTTAAAACCTTTATACTAGACATCAGACTCGGAGTCAGAATCAGATTTATTAGCCTAGTATGTTGATACACACAAGGTTCTGTAGTGTTACATACAGTATAATATGCAGATAATGTACATATAATTTACAGACAATACACAATATACATAGTTTACACACTATACACAGACAATACAAGAATAGGTATAGACAATGTGCCTATAATTACAGAACATACAATACTCAAGCAATATACAAAATGAATCAGGCCAGATAATGTACATAGTAGTGCAAACAACCACAGTGTACAACAAGTGGGAATGAATTATAGTGCACAGTGGTAGGATGAGTGCAATAACCATGAGGGTTAACCAGGAGTGGCTATGGCCCATGCAGATGATATTGGTGGTCAGCTGTTTATGAGGGTGATGACCCAAATCATTAATCCTTACCGTCTGAGGTCAACAACATAAAACATCCAAGATCCACATACAAAGAGAACCTTACACAGCCAGCAGCTTCCATTTATAAACCAAAAATGAGGGCACAAATGTATTAAACATTAAGCTATAATCAATAAACAGCATCCAAACAGAAGTGTCATTGCCTTCCATATGTGTATAAACCCAATGCAGGGCCAAAGAAACTGCATTCTCAGTAGAACAATTCTCTCTCTATGCAAATTTCCACTGGTCAATATCTCCCAGAATGGATCATGTATAAAACCTTTCATTAGGTGCTCAAAGCATTTCATTAATTTAGAAGTAATTGCCACAGGTCTATGATCATTCTAACAGGTAGCATTGTTTTCTTTGGCACAAAAACAATTATAGTCTCCTTAAATGGTAAAACTGATAGAACAATGTTTTTGTATGAATAGTCTGCAAACTACAGGCTTCAAAAGCTCATTTGACATATGAGTTTAACCATAGAGTTAGTATTATAATTTAATATATATAATTATTATATTTTTATTATTATATAATTATATAATTTATAATCAGGTTGGTTCCAAATCTTGGCAGAGTATGTATGGTGTAGTTCCAGAATATTTGGTCTGGCCTGGTCTTAATGAATTATTCGTGATTCCTCTGATTATCCAAACATTTTGTCATTCTCTTCCACTTTACCTTCAATTGTTTCAAGATTTATTCCAGTGAACTGGTTCTTCTCCTAATGTGTCCATAATTAGAAAGCTTCAGGTTTATTATCTGAGCTTTGAGTGAGAGGTGACAATTGATTCGGGCAAGGATCCATACGCTTGTTTTCTAAACGGTAATTAAAAGAGAAAGGGTTAAGTGTGCATGCCATCAAGAGGCAAAATACCAATACAATTGCCCTGGCAATTTATTATTCACTCATGTGGGAACAGAAGTAGATACATTACCTCCAGACATGTCAAGATTACAGCTTGGAGAGTGCTTAGTTTTTAGCCTTTTTTAGCTAATTTAGAAAATACTACAGTTTATTTTTCTACATTACTCTGGAGAGAAGTGAAAGAATATACCCTGTATACTATATGTCCATGGCTGGCTGTGTTTGCTCAGAAGTAGAGCATCATGTCCAGCAGAGCAAGACAATACTGTGACGCTTTTGTTTTTACAGGTTTTCAGTCTCAGGAGGGTAATTGTGTGCATGATTCAGAAATGAAGGAGCTGTTGGCTTTTTATCCTGAGAATGTCAAGTCCTGTTTACTGGGACTTGAACATATGCATCACAGTACAAATGAGGGCTGCATGTGTGAATGATGCAAAGCCAGAACATTTTCTGCAAAAGTGTCCCAATAACGTCCTGTGTTTTGAGCGGAAGAATTGCAGTTCAAGATGGCATGACTACATCAACCACATATGACAGTGACGGCTGTGCTGGACTGATGTAGAATGTAGATCTGAACAATAAAAATGTGTGCAACAACAAGCACACATACTACATTTAAAATAGTATATTATTTAACAGATGTAATTGAAATTAGTCACTCCGTTCCCCCTCTTCCTGTGTCTCTGAGGACATGCATAATTTTTGCCATTGCTCCTATATACCTGATGATGTAGCCGTCACTGTTTGCGCTATGAATGACACATACACATCTGCATTTATAGGCTTCTGTACTGTATGGAAGGTGATAAAGGAACTGATGTCTCCTATATTCTGACAATTCAGAGGTGATTCAAAGGCAACACAATGCAGCCATTTTTGTCGTTTTTCAGCTTTCCTCTGACAGCCTTGCTGTATTCAGAGAGAAAAATGGGCTTCAAGGCTTCATGCTTTATGGAAAGGAAGAACACACACTGGCTTGAAATTTTGCTCATACCAGAGAAAAAAGGGAAACAGGAAAAAAAACTGTTGGTTGATTCTAGCTGTGACTAACCACAATATCAGAACATTTCATACAGTTTGTTTTGTATGTTTGAAAGAGATTCATCACCTCATAATTTTAAATTCCCTCAAATACAGAGTGTCCCTTTTGCTTCTTTAACCAAACTATCGTTAATAACTATAATAATACAAAGTAATAACAGTACTAATGAAGATATGGTGATAAAATTGGATTAATAGACCTCAGTCTGTGTGAAACAGATGTTACAACATGTGCTGAAAATGTCCAGCATGCCGTTCTTTTCTCCTGATCAGGAGGTGATGAGGTCTGCATGGAGATGTGTGTGTTTGGCAGTTTTTTTTCCATTGTGTCTTCTGAATCAAGTTTGTTATTCAGTACGTTTGCACTATGAACACTCTTCCTGTACAGTGTACATTATGCACAGATCATAGGATGAAATAAAGGTGAAATAACCAACATCCTGTGCTGTGTCCATCAGGATAACTGAGGGATTTAATGTCTGACTGTAGCAGCAGGCAGCGGATGAAGACAGCTAGACAGGCGCCGGCTTCTACTCCGACACCCACAGATATTAATAGTCAGAAATTAACACTCGTCCACCTGCACTTTAATCATGCATATCAGTCTATTTCACACAGACTGAGTTTTATTTAATCTACATTTCATCAACAGATCTTCATTAGTATTAAAGTTATTCATTGTTGTTTGGGTAAAAAAGTAAGCATTACAATTCTGTAAATATTTGCACTGTTCATTCTCATTGAGACAAGACTGTTCCTATCACTGACAGAGGCTGTGATGTATTGTGTATAAAATGTATAATACAGTGTTGTATTGATTCCACTCACCCTCTCCTGACTCCTGGCTTTTATACAGTAAATATGCCAGTGTTAAATCAACACTATTAGAGTTAAATTAACACTTTTACATTACATTTTGACACCCTCAGTGTTAATTTAACTCTAATAGTGTTGATTTAACACTGGCATATTTACTGTGTACATTTATTTTAAGCTTTGTAAAAAGATACCAATCAGGAAAAGTGAATGTACTGTAGAGACCCTGTAAGGTACATAATTGGACCTTCCAGACCATGTTGTACCATAAGGGCCCACTTACATTTTTTTGCACCTTGGGGGACAAAATGTGTCTGCTTTTTTGACACTATTAGGTAATCTACTGCAAGCACTTTTTACTACATGCTCTGTTGTATTTCTTCTTTTTTTTTTTGTAATCAGCAAAAAGTACCTCTGGATGTTTTTTTAAGATAATGCAAAATCTGTAATACAGTAATATGCTATTCTGGTTCATCCTATTATCTATAATTCATTCATTTCAAAAAGCATAAAACAATACATTTTCTAGCCTACAGTGCCTTGGAAATAGTTGGTAGAAATGCACTGCCTTGTAAAACCTTTGGGCAACTTATTATTTGCTGATGATTAGATACAGAGATGGAAAAAAAAGATTCTTATTGTGGCCCAATTAGAAGAGTATAATGAATGTACTCTGTTCTCATCTGTGCCAAGTTCTTTTTCATTCAACATCACACACGTTTCTGTATTAGCTATCTCTGGAAATATATCACAAAGCAAATATGAAATGACCCTAGCCTATATACTTATTGGATTTTGTCTGATTGACTGAATAAGAGGTCATAGTAGCCCATTTTGGAGCAATATAAATGGTTTCAGAAGACTGCATGTAATTCCCCACAGACCTGCCTGAAAACCTAAATTGATTAGCTAAAGTGCCAAAAAATAAATCCACACAGGTAACAGTGGAGTCAGCAAAAAATGTGCAAATACAGTGTATTTGGAAGGAGGTGAGTGTGAAACATTTAGCACTGACTTGCTATTTTGTAGCAGTAAACATCATATGGAGTAACCGGGGAAGGCAGCCATTGGCAATCTGTCACTCGGGTGAAAGATTTAAGAGAATCCGTGGGCTTATTCTCATCTGTTAGATGACATTTCTCCAAGAAAGTGACGTTGTTTCCTGGTCTGCTGGTCGTAAAAATCATAACAAATGTGTAATAAATGTGAGAGATAAGTCTTGTTTGTGGAGGTAGAGCAGACAGATCTATTTCCTCACAGCTGCAGTCAAGGTTCAAACCGCATTCACCAAAGACAGATCACACAGCTTCCTTCACCTTTACTGACTGTTATCATATTCAAACTGGTCTGATGGTCATTTTACTATGGCAGTACAGCTACTCAGCGTTGATTTTCTCTGAAGTATTTATTTGATCACATTTGTTGATATATGTACACATACATGTATATATAGGTATACGGTATATACATATTTTACAATAAGGGTCACAAATATCATTCATTAAAACTGCATTAAGTGTTCCTAAGTGGTTAAACAGTTTTCCAAGCTATCAGACAATCTGCCATCTTTATTAGACATTTGAACTTATTCTAATTGATATTTAGAAATTCACTAAGTGCTAATACAAGACTTTATTAGCCTCTTTATTAACTTTATTAACAATCCACTGTAATTTTTAGGATTTTCTGTGCGATTTCAAACCCAGATCTTTTGTTGCAGAAGTAATTTTTTCCAGGCTGCACAGCACTGAATGTACTTTATGTGGGTTTTTATCACAACTCAGGATTGTGCCGCAAGAGGTCACCTTTCAGCAGCACAAAAATTTATTTTGTGATTTATTGGTTCAGGACTTATTCAAGCATCAGTAAGGTATTACACACCAAAAAAAAAAACATGGGCTCTCATGGCTCAGCAGGCTAAAACGCTGACACTTTCGACCAGAGGATTGCGAGTTTGAATCCCGGTCATGCTGTTTGCCATCAACAGCCGAGGCCCAAGATAGCAAAAATTGTGCAGTGCTCTCTCTGGGCGGGTAAATGATGCTCTCACTCTCCCTATCACTCACACATTGCAATGTCTACTGGCTCAGGCATGACTGGTCCATTCGAAGCTTTTGTACGAATCTTTAAAACTACAAAAGTAATGAATGAATGTGAAGCATAGATACTGGCAGGTCCAGGCAATTTAAGAGGATAGACACAGCTCTTGATGGCTAAAAATAAATGAATGTTATATTAAATATATATACATAAACAAATCACAACTTTATTTCATGTAAACATGAGTTAAACATGAGTGTCGTCAATGGTTCATTAGAACTTAATTCATGTTATCTGATATGCTGTTGAATTAAACTGTGTAAACTGCTTCTTTTCATTAATTATTCACTAATTGAGATTACATTCCATATAATAATACTTATTACAGTCTTAAGTACTGTTAATAGATGTACCATTATTGTACATGTTACGAAGGACTATACGCTAAATAGTAAAAGTTCCAAAAATGGGTTCTTTGCATGAGTTTGGTTTCCTAAACCTTTCAGTGGATGGTATGAAGAACCTGCATATACTGCTATGGAGCTAATAAGAGCCTTATGTAGATGGAGAACATTTACATTATTTAGAAACTCTTTTAAACCTTTAAAACAAATCCAATTTAAACATTTAACCAAAAGTGGTTTTTCTATGGCATCGCTTAAAGAACCCTTTGTGTTAGCTTTTTAAAAGAGTATTTACTTTTACTATAAACCCACGTAACATTTAAAGATAAATGGACCAATGTAAATCCTCCTAAAATGACATCTTATTGATATACCTCTCAAGATCACCAGTTCTTCAGTCCTTTCTCCTATAACTGAGTCAATTTGCATTTGTTTTCCTTGTAGATACTCTAGGAAGGTTTAATTAAAGTCAAGAATGGGTTTAATAAAAGTTAATAATATGCAGTGTTTCCCTTCTGCTGTAAAGTTGTGTTGCATATGTTGTATAGATGTGAGGTTATCAGAAGTGATTCTCCCTATAAAGTCCTCTATAATCTCTGTCTTTGCTATAGGCTTAGGGACTAATGAGAATCAATTAGTGTCAGGTTTAACCAATTGCTTAGATGTATAAAAAGAGCACTTTAACAGAGAGAGAGACAGAGAGCAGGTGAAATAGTTTCTCTTCCTCTCTTCTCCAGCACAACGACCTTCACGCAAACGCCTTCCGATTTGTCAGACATGGATGATTCCCACAGAGCATAGCTGCTTGTAATCAATTGGCAAATGGTCACTGTGTTTCCTCTGCTGTGGCTAATCATAATTGGTCAGATATACAGCACTATGTAGTGTGCAGCTGGCTGACCTTGGTGCATGTGAAGCATTACAGAGAACAGTTTACAGCAGCTTATAGATGTGCTTTATCCTTTACTAGAGGAGAAATCAGGGGAGTAACGCATAACTTACAAATGTGGGTGGTGGATCATTCTGTGAACTGCAGTAGTTGTAGCAGAGTGCAAAACCATCATAGTGGGCAAAGGATGTGCTATTCATGACATAAACCTTCATGACATCTGTCACTGTCAGTGTTTTGGTTCACATCATGTACTTGTGCTTACCCTTCTGTCTACGCCTGTGCTCTGCCCTGCCATAGTCACACCCCTTGTTATCATGTGCACCTGTGTCTTGTTTCACTAACCTGGTTCTTTATCTGCCTGGTCTTGTGTATATATCTTCTCACACCTTCCCTGTGTTCTGTGTCTGGTCTCATCACTTTCAATTTTGCTATCTATGTTTGTATCATTCTCAGCATCACCCTACCGTCTCATTTGTGCTTTTATATTGAGTTCCTTGATTTGTTTTGCTTTGTTCTGTTAAAAAAACCCACCAACTAGTACTTATATCCTGAACAACCTGACAATCATAAAGACATTTTTTGGCAATTGTGATCAAAATTGGCAAACCGGTTGTCATGACAAGCTTTTATGTGTGTGTGTGTGTGTGTGTGTGTGTGTGTGTGTGTGTGTTATCAACTTCAGTGAGGGTAGGAGGAAACAGATGCAGGTGTGATTCCAAAACAAGGCTTTATTACAGAACTCAAAACTGTGGCTCAGAAACAAAACAAATACTGTGGTTGTAACTTGACTAAGACAAAACAATGACATGAAGACAATACATTGACTATTGTGGCATACTGTACAATGACTGACCCAGGGAGTGTGACACACAAGGAAACATATATATCAAACATAATCAAGACAGATGATGGAACAGGGCTGTGAGAACACAAGACTCAGGTGCTGATCATAATGAGGGCACATCCATCCATTATCACACCCACTTAATCCTTATCAGGGTCGCGGTTAGTCCCCAACCCCCTCACTGGGTGCAGGGCAGGGCATTACACTATTAAACTAAGCCCAGGACAGGGCACCACACACACACATACATACACATACATACACACATGGACAATTTAGACTACCCAATCCACCTGACCTCCATGTTTTTGGACTGTGGAAGGAAACCAGACAGACACGGGGAGAACATGGAAACTCCACTTAGATGGGGACTCGAACCCAAGACCCCAACGCTGAGAGGCGAACGTGCAAACCACTAAGCCACCGTGCCGCCCTGGAGACATGACGTGAACGTAAAAAAAGAGCACGTGGAGACAGGACGGCACATGGGAAATGTAAACAAAGAGCACATGGACAGTGCAATCAACACTGCAATCAAGCACTTGGCAATGACTGCAAAGTCTTTCACATCTCTTTGGAGGAATTTTGACCCAGCCTTCTTCGCAGAATTGTTTTATTTCAGTTTGAAGTCATGTCACAGCGTCTCAGTTGGATTTAAATGAGGCCACCTTGATTTTGTTTTGTTTTTTTAGCCATTCAGAGGTGGATTGCTGGTGTGCTGCAGAACCAAAGTACACTTGAGCTTAAGCTCACAAATTGATAGCCGGACATTCTCCTTCAGGATTTTCTGGTAGAGAGCAGAATTCATGGTTCCATCAGTTACAGCAAGTCGTCCAGGACATGAAGCAGCAAAGCAGCCCCAGACCATCACACTACCACCTCCATGTTTGACTGTCGGTATGATGTTCTTTATCTGAAATGTTGTGCTATGCCATATACTGTAAATATACAAACTCTGTCATTATATTCTCAGTAAGAGTATTATGGATGATAATCATAGTAGAATAAATTGTGTCTACCTTAACTTGAAGAAAAGTGCCAATTGTGCTCTCCACCCTGGTTTAGTACAATTTATTGTATTTCCTCTTAATGCTCAAAGGGAGATTTTCCTATTGAATCAAATAAATATGTCATGAATGGTAGCTTTGGTCCTTATGCTCAGGGAAAAATATTCTGTCAGTTTAAAGAATAGTCTTGAGAGCTGGAGGGTGGAAATGTGTTTGGTTTTAATGCAGGTCTAGCTTGCTCAGCTATTGTCTCAGAAAGGAAGCATGCAGGCAGAGTGGTCCAACATAATGTTTCACTTTTGATTACCAAATCTGCCAGCAATGAACACGGGCTGATGCCCTGACCTCTCTGTAATGACTGTCCAGCTAGACCAGCCCGCCTGATGGAGCAGGATTTCCAGACAGTCTGGCTTATTAAACGTGTGATCTCTTTGTGGTTTCACCAACATGCCCTCTGACAGGCTTTAAATACCTCCTCCATATGTCTGTGCGGGTATAGAGAGAAAGAGAGAGGCGGGGGTTGGAGGGAGGAGATGTGAAGTGAAACTGAGGTGAAAATGACACAAAGTGCTTGCACACAGAGGAATCTGACCTCTGCATTTAACCCATCCATAAAGTGAACATACACACTAGGGGGCAGTGAGCACACTTGCACAGAGTGGTGGGCAGCCCTATCCATGGTGCTCGAGTAGCAGTGGAGGGTTAGGTACCTTACTCCTTTGGCTAATGTTCTCTAAATGTTAGGAGTAACATTCTAATAACATTACCTAGCCTTTGTGTTCATATTAAATGAGTAAAATCCACTTTTTTCAGACATATGAACATATTGTGAATTATTAGCAGTGACCTTGTTGGTCTACAGCACTACTTCCAATTAAAGAAATAACATTAAGGGAACATAAACATTTTGAACATTCCAGGAACATCTGAAATTTAGAATTCAGAGAAGAGCTTCTTATAATCGTCAGCTTTTTACAGATGGTGTGATGTTTGCTTCCAGAAACTGATGGTATTTAATTGAATCCACTGATCCCCCACCAGTGAAATGTTCCCTGTGCCACTGGCTGCAACATCAACTCAAAGCTTGAGTAATCCACCACTGTGTTTACGACTGGGAGAGATGTCCTTTTCAAGAAAGTCTGATATTTGAAACAACCAAAATTGGATGCTAGTGAAATGAGAGAGAGAGAGAGAGGGAGAGAGAGAGATGCATCATGTATATAAGCTTCACTCATTGCTGTGTAGGAGGTGCAGGAGAATGTGGAGGAGTCTGAACACTCTACCCCTCCCAGCACAGAGGCCGCACTACACCAGCATGTCTGGAACTCAGGAGCAGTAGCTCTGTATTGATCCAGTAACGATCCGACCACCAGCTTATAAGTGAAGCACGGACCTGCTGCCATCTGCACTAAGGAGCTCATTTACTGGCGATTTTAGCAGTGCACAACATTCAAACTCTCACAAATCCTTAAACGCCAAACAATGGAAGACAACTTGGATGTCCAGATCCACTCAATGGCCTTTTTAATAAACAAGACATCTACAAACATCATACATTGATTACTTTCAGCACTAAAGCCTTGTTTACAATGAGCATCTTTGATTGGACAATGTATGACCATTGAGCAGGGATGGCTACAGGATAGCTAACATAAATTGTGCATCAACAGATAAACATTTTCAATAAACACATTTTCAAATGTTGCCATCATGCTGTTTTCCTGGCATATAAAATGTTTTTGTTCTCTATTGTTACAACTTTCCATTAATGTTACTTTGAGAATGTTTGATTCCATCATTTAGTTCTGAGAATGTTCCTTATTTAAGCAATAACACACAAGAAGTATTACATGATATATTGGCAGTGGTGTGCTGCAGTCATAGGCACAAGGAGTTCTGAAGATCTGTACACCAGTGATATCTCACATAGCACGACCCTCGAGTGTATTATTGAGATTATACCACAGTTCTGTTATCACTGTTTATTGTTAGATTTTAAAATAAAGGACAGATTAAAATGATTTGTTTGATTATCAACCTTCTGTGAGGTAAAGTAGTCCTTTATCAGACACTTCGCTTCTAAAACATCATCATCAGACTGTGCAGCAGTCATAATAGTCATGGAACATCATTTACCTATAACTGTTTATCATACAGACAGTAAACACAAATATTCTGATTTCTCAGATGTTTGCTGGTGTAAACTGCGTTTGTCATTAAACACCACTCACAGCTGATTGGAGGTTCATTCACATATTTGTTAAGTTCAGCTCTTAATGCTGGGGTTGTTGTTAGGTTATGTGTAGGTGGTGGAGTAATACTTAAAGAGCTTAGGTCAGAGTGCCGTTATCCTCAATATCAGCACTCCTAGAACTTCTCTCAGTCAATCAGATTGTGGGGTCGGAACTAAAAAGTGTAACGTTTCTAATAAACAAACTGGATATACTTGCACAATAGTGGACATAATTGGGTGAAAACTCCACTACATACACTCATTGGTCACGTCTACACATATCTTATATCTATTCTATATCATATACATCACTGTGCTAACGGCTCAGGCTGGGCCGGCACTTCGCATACACGGATCATGCACTGTGCATGGGGCCCCAAACATTGATGGGGGTACCGCTTAAGTCTGCTACGCATGGCCACTGCCCCCATCAACCAGTCATGTCATTCACATATCTGTTAAGTTCAGCTGTTAATGCTGGGCTTGCTGTTATGTTACGTGTAGGTAACCCCCCCCCACCCCCGCGACTGAGCATGCTGAGCAAAAAACTTTTTCTTCACACAGGCAAACTCTAGGCCAACATTCGCCCCGCCCGCTACGGACTTCGGTGGAGGAGACTTCAATGATAGAGGGAGGCAGGACAAATGGGGGCACACAAAGCATTTGTGCTTAGGGCACCCACATGTCTAGCACCGGTCCTGGTCTAAGGCACCCTTAGGAAAGAATTAGGAAAGGAAATAAACATCAGTATTAATATAATAAAACATAATCAAAATAATAATACCAATACAACAACAATAATAATAATAACAATAATATATATGTTCTTTATATACTATTTTCTTCATTAATGTAGTAATACCTTTGGTGCAAAGTGTGTTCCTATATTGGCAACAAATGCAATCCTCTGAGCAAGCCTTTGGGAAAGCTGATTTATTTTTAACATGTTTTTTTTTCAGTTTTGACTTTACAAATAAAAAAGTGTTGATAGATTTAGCTTGGGAGTGCCATCGTCGCTGCTCACTGTACTGATCAAAGTCCAAATTTTCTTCAAAATAGAAATGAAAGGCTGCCATGATTAAACTGTGTAACATCTGCTCCAAACCCGAGACTTTTTTAATGCAGCATGAAAATTCACATGATCGGAGTTTTGATGATGGTTTTAAAGCTTGTTTTCTGCTCCTTCTCTGTGATATGTCGCAAAAATGTTTTCTTTATCGTACACTGCCAGTATATTCCTCTCTCCCCTCCTGTTTTTTTTCTTTGCCCAGCCATGCCACTCACACTTACATAAGCCTTGGAGCTCTGTGGCAGGGACAGCTTCGAGCTCACAGGCAGACAGCCGCCTATTTTTAGCCAAAATGAGAAACAGAAAAAAAACTTGCATAACTACCTTCACAGATCCAGCCGCTCTCACAGGCAATGAAGCAATGTATCTTTCCAAATAATTAAATCGCTGCATTATTTAGAGTATCAACTGTTGCTTCAGTACATTAGTCTACACTGCGCGTGTAAATCAGCAGTGGTAAATGAACTCCTCACTCTATAGTCTTACAACAATTCAACTCTGGTGACTTTCCTGAGCACCTGTTTAGCTTAATGGTCTGAAGCCAGAGTCGCTGTGGAAGCGCGAATGCATTTTAGATTAACATCAATTTTAATGGATCTGAGCTCTATGGCCTGTTGCATTGTTAGGTAGAATGGTGGTTAATGCTATCAGCGACTCTTCGCTGGAGAATTGTGATACTGCTATTTTAGAGATGTGGAGCAACCCACACACACAGAATTGAGTGGATCTCATCACTTGATAGAGCATGCTTAATAGCCCTAGTGATGAGTCAATGATCAGATATTTGAGTGTGTTTGAGTGACATAATCAGAACACTGAGCCACCTTACAAACTCAAACCCATCACTAGGGTGACATGTTTCAGAAGCCATATACTGCTGTGGAGAGAAAACCTCCCTCCTCTTCTACATCTGTTTTCTGACAGTTGTGATTTTTCATCAACATGAACTGTAACTTGGCCTAGTATTAACCTTGAGGGACTCCGCAAACCTTTGGCCTTACTGGTGTTTTTTTCATGTTCTACACTGGATGGTATGGTGTAGAGCCCGACCGATATGAATTTTGGGGTGGCCGATACGATACCGATAATAAAGAGGAAGAAAATGCCAATAACGATATATTTACAATTTGTATTCATTTATATACATATAAATGGAAATGAAGATTTAACATATAATTTGTTTCAAATACTTTTATTGTCAAAAGTAAAACAGTGCTTGATTTGAACATAATAATAAATTTTGTAACATAAAAATTTCTAATATTTTTACATATATTGAAGACCTGTTTAGAACAAACACAACACATTTTACAAACTTTTAGAAAAATACATAAAATAAAAATTTGTCAATCTTTTACATATGCCTGAAAACAAAACATTCAGGGAACAGTAATGTGTAACAATTTAATAAAGGTCAAAATAAAATAAAATAGTCATTTAAACTGAAACAGAAGGAACAAAATTTACTATAGCTCTAATACTGCCAATTCAAAAGTGGCAAGTTGTAGTACAGGAAGCACAGCTTTTCCGCATTTTCTCCTTTCAGGGCTCTGCACTTTTCTTCATATATATTGCCAATAGTGGTGAAGACCCTGGATTTAGGCGCAAGAACCCGAAGTCTGA
>BRDA01042935.1:25651-60173 GCA_036984385.1 Crenuchus spilurus
ATAATACAAGTTTAGTTCGTGACAAAATGAAAACTGTTATTTTCATAAACTTTGTTTAATATACAATTTAGAAGTAAAGGTAAATATACATATATTTACTTATGTTTAACATTTATATAGCAATAACCGTAAAAGAAGGAGAAATAATAGCCATAGCATAGCCGGTGGGGTTTTAAGTATAGCCAGCCCGAGATGTGGTATGGTAGGTCACATCTTGTACTTTTTTTGTGGTCATTCCGGTTTCCAAACGCCTCAGGGAGTTCCAATTATGATCCGGTTCAATGTCAAGTACAACTACTTTATATACATATAAATGGAAATGAAGATTTAACATATAATTTGTTTCAAATACTTTTATTGTCAAAAGTAAAACAGTGCTTGATTTGAACATAATAAATTTTGTAACATAAAAATTTCAAATATTTTTACATATATTGAAGACCTGTTTAGAACAAACACAACACATTTTACAAACTTTTAGAAAAATACATAAAATAAAAATTTGTCAATCTTTTACATATGCCTGAAAACAAAACATTCAGGGAACAGTAATGTGTAACAATTTAATAAAGGTCAAAATAAAATAAAATAGTCATTTAAACTGAAACAGAAGGAACAAAATTTACTATAGCTCTAATACTGCCAATTCAAAAGTGGCAAGTTGTAGTACAGGAAGCACAGCTTTTCCGCATTTTCTCCTTTCAGGGCTCTGCACTTTTCTTCATATATATTGCCAATAGTGGTGAAGACCCTGGATTTAGGCGCAAGAACCCGAAGTCTGACTGAGAGCTGAGCGGGGGGGGGGGCTTGCTCCGGCTTCAGTGAGCACAGACGGGGGCTATAAAGCCTGTCTATGCCACTACTCTGCTGGCGTCACTCAGGCTCGCAGCTCGCCACGTTCTGATCAGAAATCAACTGATGCAAGCTGGTCACGAGACTCTACGCTGGTACCAGCAGAGAGTCTGCTAAGCGCTTCCCCATGTCCCTTTGCCTTATATCGTAAAATAGAGCTAAAATACACTTTGAGGCGCAATACTGTGATTACGATAAGCCAAACAATTTGACATACCACTGTACCTGGTCCACCCAAGGGTTACGAGTGCACTGGTTGTTTTTTCATTTCATGATTCACTCCACTATATGTTATGTTAAACTAAAAACGTGTTTTAATATTGAGCTGCAGTAGCAGTGTGTTCTCGGTCATGTTCAGTCAGATTAGTTTACTTCAGACAAACGAAGCATTTAATTTACAGAAAAGATGTTATTACTTAGAACTGATATATTTCATTGTGTGTTACATTGTTCTGGCTAAGGTTTTATTTTAGCAAGGTTATATGCTAAATTATCTCTCGTAAATCGTATCTTGCTAGTTTAGCAGGTAGCTAAAGCTTTTAGCTTGAGGCAAGTGGGTTGGAGAGTTGAGTGGAAATCTTTTGCTGATGTTTATTTCACAAGCTACTTATAAACTTACCATTGACAAATATACGATGCCCAGGTCAGCAGTGTGATGCACAGTTCTCAGTCATTCTCAGAATTATGCGTCTCCTCTGGGCTGCTGCTCCGTCAACAAGATGCATGCTGCATGTGACCTGAACATGACTTGGTCTTTTACTTGGGCAATTACATAATGTTCCCAGCCCTCCAGATGAGGAAGTGTTTTGCTCTTCGCCTATCGATAGACTTTTAAATGCTATATCGGCCGATAATATCGGCCGGCCAATATATCAGTCAGGCTCTAGTATGGTGGTCCAAAATTTTTGGACTTCCAAAAAATCTCCAAACCTCTTATTTTAATCTAACACTGGACTTAACAGTTTTTTGGATTTTTTTTCAAAATGAGTTAATGTTTAGGGTATTTAGGTTCAATGCAAACAAAGTTTCTCATATAAGTGATTACCAGTTTATACATACACATTGTAACAAAAAGTACAGATATCAGCAACAAACCATTTTATTAGCAACTAAATTGTTGAGTAGAGTTGCACTGCTCACTATGCCTGACTATGTGAATCATCAGAAGCATCAAAAACACAATTCTGCAATTCAACATGTGCGATGCAATTAGTATTTAATAACAAAGCATAAAAATCTAAAAAGTAAGTAAATGTTGAGGTTACAGTTAGTAAACTAAACAAAACCTAAGCAGTTTACAGTAACTGACCTTCTATTCATAAAAGTTGCATTTACAATTCATTTATTTGAGCATACCCCAAATATAAACTTATCTTGATGAAAAAAATCACACTTTTACTTTTAAGAGTAGTAGCATCAAATGGAAGGGTGTGTGGATAAAAATTAAATAAATAAATTCATGCATACTTTGGACCACCCTAATGGATGGTGAAGGGTCTTTAATAGTCTATAGAACCTGAGTACATGCATTACATTAGAATCATGTTATACTTCTATTTTCAACAGAATGTATTTTATATTACTAGACACAGCGAGTCCAAGCTTGTGAAAGGTAATGCAGAAAAAAAAGTTACTGCCTCCAGGCATTAACATCTACTAGTGCATCTCCAAAAGAATATTGTGAACATTTCATTTGTTTTCATAAATTAACTCAAAAAGGGAAATGGACATATTTTATATTAATTACATGCTATACATATTTCAAGCTTTTTCTTGTTTTAATGTTAATACTGTTTGAATTAGGGATGCACCCAATGTTCAGCAACCAAAATAAGTGAAAAATTGAATAAGTGAAAAGACTGAAAAATTTATATGGAACAATGACATTTTTAATGACACTCTTACCTTTTTCTAGTACTCGGCTGTAGACATGAGCCATAGTGGAGCTTTACTGCAGTAAAGTTAGGTCACTATATGGACATTTGTTCGACATTCAGAATTCTGCTTTTCCTCACCAGTTAACAAACTACAGATTCACCAGCACAGTTACACATTAGTGATGAAATGGAAGAAGGCAATAAACTACAACCACAGCCTTTACTAAACTACACTTGCTATGATGAATCCAGAAAACATCTGCTTAGCTTTGTGTTTGTGGCTGCAGAGTTAAGGACCGTCTCACAATTACCAAAAGAAATGTGAAGTGTTTCTGTGACTGTAGCCAATGACACTGAAACACAAAATTTAAACCCAATGATGTCAAACCAACTTATTTAAATAAAAACATTCATTCCTGAATAACTGCAAGACTTATTTTGAGAAATAGTTCCGTTACTAATTTTATAATGATTTATTTAAATGAAGAACTTTGTTTGGTTTCAGTTTCAGCCAAAATTGTTCATTACAGTGTATCCCTAAGTTGAATAATTTATTCAAACTCTTAATGAATTATTCTAATAATTAGAGATGTTGGATTTCTATTTTTTTCTGGAGCTATAAGTAATTTTTATATTGATCAACTGTAAAATGATAAAAGGCTTGAAATGTGTCCTTTTATGTGTAATGATTCTAAAATATATGACGATTAACCTTTTTGAGTTAATTTATGAACGCATCAATTTTTCCACAATATTCTTTTTTATGTTCTGGCACTGTATTCTTTAAAAATGTTCATTCAACAATATAGATCTGCTCCGTTCATCTGAAAAAGTGAGTGTAGTGAGCCTTTAAGATACAGAGATTAACCTTACAGACCATGTTGGACCTTTAAAGGTACATTTACACTGTTTGTTCCTTAGGGGACAAAAATGTACCTGTGCAATCTACAATGAAACATGAGGTCTAATACAAACTGAAACCTTCGATATGGGTTTGTACTGAATACTCACTGAAGGTGTTCTGATCCCTTGCCTTAAGGCTCTAAGTTCACTGTACTTTGGTGGATGGCTTCTGTCACTGGTGCTAATTCTCTCACTGATTTCACAGAGCTGGGATCAGGCCTGTAATCCTCTCACACATACTCATCCCTCTGACCCCCTCACCGGCTCACAGATGTGCTAAAACCGTACACAAACACAATGATAATATCTTAATCGCTCCATAATCATCCTCCCACAGAGATACTAATTTGTAATTATTAAACTCCACTCAAACAATAGCGAATCAAAGTTGTTCTCACACACAGAATTAGTGATTCAAATGCTGCTCTTCCATTCAGTTCACTTTGGGTGCTGATTTGCAGCACAATGCTGCAGTGATAGGGATCTCATTGTGATAAAACACCTACAGTGGTGTAAAATAAGTGAAATAAGCTGAAATACCTCCATGTACATATATTCAATATTACATTATAAGCAAGTTTTGTGTCGTTTAATCCCTCCTTTTTTCCTCCAAGCCAGGGACCTCATTTAGACAAATATTAAAGCGATAGTTGACTATTCATATTGTATCACTAGCAAGCCTGTAGCATGCAATATTATGCAACAAAGCAATTAAAGTGATGTAGCTACACTTTAAATGAAAGTGAATATAAAAAATTGTTATGGAACTAGAGCACAGTATATAATATGCCACAGTACAGAAAGCAATTTAAAAGGTTTTGTAGACCAAATGTCCAATTCACTTTCCCTGCTCATTATTTGACCAAGGTTTTTCATTAACCTCATTAAATACAGAGGATAACACGTCTCAAAGTGCCTCACTGGCAAACATAAGGACGTTTGATTTTCCATCATTTCCAGCACAAATGAAATAATTTTAAATGTGTCAACATATTTAACATTTCTCATGTATCATTTCTGTAAGAATATTATGAACTTATCTAACCGACTTCTACACGTTCTGCTTATTTTAATATTTTACATCTTTCTTTCACATCCATTATCCCAAATCTCATATGTACCAAATACAGTTGTAATTAATTTTCACATGACTATTTTTAAGCTCACTTTGCAGCTATTGTTACTGTGTTACTGAGTTTAATTCATTATGTGACAGAGCTCATAACTCAATTTGTTCGTATATCACATAAAATTTCAACATTAAAATGAATTTAAATGCTATTAATCAGTTCAAGCAGCCCAAAACCATGCACATTGATATACACCAATAGTGTTTAAATAAGAAAAATGTACTTTATAAATAACATATAATGTATAAAAACAATAATAATGCGTAATAAAAGAGAATGTAAATAGACTGGTTAATTAAGTGTATTTACATTAAAGATCAGACAATCTTCATCAAATCATGTCCAGAGTTTTGTTTCGTCCTCCATTTCACAATGTTTAGAAATCGAATGAAAAATAGGTTTATTTAACTACAAGGCACCACCTCTTCTTCTCTGCAGTTTCAGCAGTGATGTCTGCACTCACACTCGCAAGTGACACCTAGTGGCTGGTGGTGGAATCACTCGCGATTAATCGCAATTTAAAAAATTAGTGTTTGACAGCTCTAGTAAAGACATTTTTTAATGACATAATACAAATAATGCATTCAAATCTGTTTTGCAGTCATATATATGCCATATGTCTGGAATGTGTGACTAAATATGTCAAAAAAGGTAAATTATGTTAAAAATCTTTATATGGGTCTGTTTTTGGTACATAATTGCTTCCATATTAAGTAAATATTACTTATTCATGAAATAATACTTGAATGAAGTAAAATCATCTTCCATTGTAGAAATCCAGGAAGATAATTTACTCAATAAGCTGGAATTTCATAAGTAAAAAATAATGCATATTATATGTGTATATCTAACAGTTTTCATTCCCCTGTATTTTTTAAACTCTACAAATTCAACATGTCTCAATTTCAGTGACAAGCATTGAATGTCATTTCAAATTAGGTAATGCAAAAGAAATCCGATGTGAAGTTTAAGGCCTTTCAGCCTCCACATCAGTCAGGTTTGCATTAGTAAATGCTGAATCACACTCTGCCACGCTGTAAAATGTATGCTGATGAGAAACCTTGGTCAGATAATGAGCAGAAAAGTGCGTCAGGCCGCTGGGGACTTATTCAGCACTGGAGTCCCCTCCAGGCTTTGTAGAATATTCCTCCTAGTCTGAGATGATTCCTCTGCTACAGATTATGAGTCTTAATCAGAATCCTTCTTAGAAGTGGCACTAAAGCTTCTCTGTGTCCAGCCAACTCTCAAACCTAGATAATTACTCCAACAGCTGTGGAGGCAAATGTGAGAAAAGACGGTCAGTCCCTTTGCATGCCAGCTCATTCTGCGACTTGGCTGCACAAGCTCTGAAACATTCCACAGACTCCAACAGGTGGCATACATGCATTTAAAGGGCCTGTCTTCTACATCCTTCTGATTCATTTTGACACATTATTATGACATTTGACCTCCATTCAGTCATTAGATTCATTTTGTAACTGCCTTTAAGACTGACTTCTGTAAATAATTTCAATTAGTTGCCTATATTGTGCCTCGTCCCAAATTATGTCTATTAAGTCCACTAAGAGTCCATGCAACACTCTGAATACGATTATTCAGAGCAACATAACTATGTAAAAGTAAATGTGTTTTTCTTTATGACATCACAAAAACACTGAATTCAAATCAGGTTGTTTTTGCTGCTTAATTTATATATATGGGCCATATAGAGTGTGGAGAGAATGTTTCAATGTACATTACATAAAATCTCTTTTTTTACAAAGATTGGGGAAAATTAGTTTCCATAATAAAAGCCCTTTAAACCATGTTCCACAGGCCAAGTGAGGTCTCTGAGTAGTATCGTGACCTGGCTGGCAATGAGAGGTGGCTAAACAGAACCAGGGCAGCTCAGGGACGTCAGTTTCAGTTTTAAGCGTCAGATGTAATCAAAGGCGTGGGGGTTTGCGCAAGGATTTGCCCCTAAAGCTGCCACGCTGTCCAGTTAATTAATGCAATGGACAGCCTCTAATCTTTAGCCTTTACTAAGACTGATGGAGAGGAGAGGTCAGTAAATCACAGCCTCTGCTTTACTGGCAAAGCCAAAGGAGCCCACACGCTGCCTGTTATCTCGCGATCAACTTGTGGTAGATTTTTTTTTGCACAATGCTGCATTCAAAGATCCTCCAAGAACACAATGAATGTCCAAAAATCTTTGGCAAGACAGTAAGCCCCTCATGTGTTTTGTGGTCTCACTGTGCTTTGTGCTGGACATAACCTAATTACAAAGATCCATTACATAGTGGGCACTTTTTCAAATTTACCACACAGGTCTGTAGAGTTAGCATAAGCGCTAATGCGAAATACATTAAAAATGATCCCCAAACACAATGGTATAATTAAGGAGCAGACTGGTCCAACTCACAGCGCCCAAATGTTCTAGTTTTGTTTAGCCGGAACAACACCATGTTGCGCAGAGAGTTCCAGAATCAGCACAATGCCAGCAAGCTGTTATCAGACAATGTATGCGTGTGATTTAAGGGTGGGAAATAATAGTAACTGCTTAATAAGGTCTTCTTATATGCAGGCTTAATTTATCAGCAATCCTTATTCGTCCACTGCAAAAGGGAGTTTGGTGGGCTTGTTATGGGAATTCTCAGGTATATTATGTCCCCGATGTGTACTTTTCTCTCTTGCGTATCTCTCTGAATTAGGTGTCGCTTGCCATGTTTGTGCCAGAGGCAATAGCCAATCTAATGCCACAGACGAGAGAAAAGCAATACTCACATTAATGAGCAAGAGGCAAGCACTGAGCAGCTTTTCTAGTATTTCCACTATACGCACAGCTCAAGATAGCTTATGTTTTGGCTCATTACTTAGCCTGCACCTGTTTACCCTTAATTTAAGTGTAACTGTTTATTTTCATGGGTTGATCTGAAAGAGGGATGCACAGAGAGATGAAGAGAGAAAGTGGAAAACTAATGAACCAAATTCTCACTGCGTATCCATGACACAGCAGAGCGCCTCAATAAGCTAATTAATTCATCTCTTAAAACATGCTGATTTGCATGCGAGGCATCATTTCAATAATTCAATAACACAATCACGCAATAGCATGAAATGTTTTTAAACACGGGCATTTGGCACTGCCGATTTTTCTGTTGTTTTTCAGGGAAAGTGCTCCCGAGAAGCCCGCGGTGAGTAGAACCTGGTTTGCTCCGATGCTAGCGTGTGCGGTTTGTTTTTGTGTGTCACAGTGCGGTCAGTTCGGTGGGAGTCATGCAGGGATCAGAGCAGAGCACGGGTACACAGGTGCCCTCAGGGGAAGAAACAGCAGGTGTCCGGCACTCTGCCGGTGCTGCTAATTACCACGAACCTCGTGCTCTGAATGCAGACGTACTCCAATCATGTTTTCTTTGGAGGGCCTTTAGTTGTTGTCAGCCATGTTCTTTTGATCAATATTTTGGCACCACATTGTTTTCCTTGAAATGTTAGACTTTCTGATCTGGAATGATTTGAAAACTGTACATGGTTAGAACCTAAAGTTCAAGATTACTTAATAAAAACATCAAAAAATCTGAATATTGTGAAAAAGTTCATAATGGCTCATAATATAATTCAATAAGGCCAACTACCATATTTTATTAATATTTCAAGTTTTATTTTATGTTGATTACTATGGCTTACCGCTCATGAAAATCAGAAATCAAATTGTTAGTTTAAGTAAATTACTATTCAAACGATATCAACATTAAAACAAAAAAGACTTGAAGTTTACTTTTTGAATTTAATTATGAACCCAAATGAATGTTTTTCCATTATATTCTATTTTTTGGGGATGCACTAGTAGCTTATCATTGTAGCTCATCCATAGATGCAGAAGCTTTGTTAGTCATTCTTTAGGCTTTTATCAGTAGTCACAGAGCTGCTCTTGGTTGGATATTTCTGAGTGATTGACCACTCCGCTGTGCTTAGTACATCAGCAGAACTACAGGATCAGTGTCACTGCTGTGCTGAGTCCACTGCTCAAATAATATCTGGTCCACAGAGGTCCGCTGGTCCAACGATGAATGAGGTAGCAGTGAGTTGATGAATTGTGCATGACTATGGGTGGGCTACAGAGTGTAATGGCACATCTCTCTGGGTGAAACCCTAAGGTACATAGCCTAGTAAATCATCACCTTGTCAAAACAAGACAGATGAGACTCAAGAGTGAACATTTTGTACTGAATTCCAAGTGCTATGATTGGTCAAATTAAACAACATCCAAATGACACCATGTTTACTGTGAAGCATGGTGGTGGTAGCATAAGGTTATGAGTGTTCCTTCAGAGTTGGTCAAGACTGGAGGGAAAATGGATGCTGCCAAGTACATCCAAATGATTGAAGAAAACATGCAGCTAGACAATTGAAGATGAAAGGCAGGTGGTTCACCTTCTAGCACGATAAAGGCACTGCAAAAAAAGTCAATGCAAAAAAAAAAAAATTCAGAGGATTAAGGACAAGAAGATTAATGTCATTGAGTTGCCAAGTGAGTGCGCTAAACCTGATGAGTGGATGGACTTTGACTGAACCTGACCTCTACCAGGAGGAATGGGCAAATATTCAATAATCTATGGGTACAAATCTGGTACAGACATATCCAAACAAACTAATTGCTGACATTAAAGTAAAAGGTGGCTATAAAAGTATGAGCTATTAAACCAGGAGACTGATCAGTGTTTAAACCATGTTAGCTACTATAGTTTGTCAATGTTTATTATTTTTCCTTACTGTGAAAATATATATGTTAATGTTGTTGTTTTTCAGACTGTAAGACCAAAAGTGACCATTTCTAAGAGGAATAGTGATAGCTACTGTAAAATTTTGAGATTATAATTTGGGCAGTGAGTGGAAATACATGGTAGATGTTTCTAAGAAAGGACGGCAGGTGTATGCACAATAAAGGAATGGCCTTGATATGTTGGTCCAACACCTCATTCCACATGTGCTGTAATTCACATACTTTATATTCATTACCACGCAGCCTAACTTGACAATATGGCTCCAGGAAATATACATATATTACCAGATTAGGATTAGTTTATGTCTCTAAAAAGTAACGCTTGTGGCCGGGCTGCTCCCTGGCAAACACCGTCAAGCACTGTGAAAATTATGAACTTTTCATATGATTACATAATACATCCACCGGAGAATTTCACAGCTTTTCGTAGGTTTTCGCAGCATGTGCCCTGAATATTGATTGGCACTTGAGCGAGTTCTTTTAATATGGCTCTATTTGGTGAATCAATATGGGCGAGCCAGAGAGATGAGTCAAATCATTCCGCCATGCATGAGCATGAATTATTCAAAAGCGATCCACCAAACAGGTAAACAAAGGCCAGTTTCAGTTGATTGGGTGTCTGCAGTGCACCCCTCAAGGCTGCATGTTAGCTGCTTGAGATGACATCGTTTTGTTCCAAAACTTTTGCTGCCAAAAAATGTGGAAATGTTAGATTGGCTTTCTTTTTTATCGTTGCCCTTCCGACCTCTAGTTGAAGAAGAACTACACAAATGCAGAGCCATCTGAGCCTGAAACAACCATCTGGATGTTTATTTAATCTCTGTGATACACCCTGAAATACAGAATGCATAATGCTCTGACTTTGTACCAGTCATCATCACTGTGCAGGTCTAACTGACTGGTGTGCAACTATTATCACCAAATAATGACTTTATAATCAATTACGATACTAACTACGTGCTCCCAGGTGAGGTGCAATTCATCTGAATATAGAAACATGGAATATGCTAATGCAACAACCAGTCTTGGACTGACAAAGCTATTCTAAGTGTTAAGATATTCAGCAGGCTGTTCTACTTTAGGAACAGATGGATTTCAGATGGTGTTGGATAGGTATAAGTAATGTGTAGGGTCATGGTCAAGGTCAAGGACAGTGAAAGGCTCATTTTACTTACCTATGCATGACTTTTACCATTAGCAATTAACATCCCCTAGGACAGAGGCAGGTCACTCCATCCCTCCACTACTCGCGACGCAGAAGTAAAAATATTAGTTGCATCAAATAGGTCAGCTTGGCTAACCTGCACTCCAGGGACAGAAAAAAACGAAATCCATATATTTGTACAAAAGTGCCTGGAGGAATATTATTGAACTGAAAGCAAACTTGCATTTTCACTCATAAACAATTCATAGCCATCAGCAAAGTAAGGCGAAACCCACCATGCAATGTTGAGATTCTCCCCCTATCCTGCTGAAACCCTACAGCCCCCCTGGTTTCAGACACCAGATTATTTCTGATTGTTTGCACAGGCAGGGCTTGACATTTCAGCAAGTTTGCTGCCATCTTTAAATGTCCAAAGCCTAAAGACAATTTTGCTTTAATAAGACCTTATAAACCACTTTTGAGACCTGTAAAGATTGGTTCTAAAAATGTTTATGAGCTATCAACTTGAGTCTGAACTCATGTCTAATTAGTCAGCATTAGTCAGTCAGTTTATATTAACTGTATGTGGGCCATATGTATAATACAGGGGCTCACTCTGAATTACATAAACATTTCTTAGACTAAATCATGGTAGTACAGTAATAGTAGTAGTAGTAGTAGTGTAGTTAGTACTGTAGTACGAATAGTACAGTGTAGTAGTAGAATTATAGTAGTAGAGTACAGGTTCATTTATATAACATAGATAATACAATAGGCAAATTAAAGTGCTTTACATAAATAATAGCAAAATACAAATAGCATACAATATATCAGGATATCAATTTTTTTTGTCAAAGTTTTAGACAATGAAAGTAGACAATGAAGTAAAACAACAAAATAATTATACAAACAGGTAAACATAAAATAATAAAAGATAATATATATTCTGTTGCAATATAGTATTACTATAGTTCAAGCAGAAGTAGTTTAGTATGCAGTACTGTAATTATAAGTGTAGATTTACTCGCGTTACAGTATAGTAATTGTAATTGTGTAATGTACATAGTAGATTCAAAGTAGTTATTGAATTTTCCAGTGGCACAGTATCAGTATCCTAGTGTATTATAGTACAGTACATTGTAGTTAGTTTCATAATTGCATAATGTATACAGTGGTAACCCTACTTACGAGTTTAATCCGTGCAGGAGCCGAGCTCGTTAGCTGGAATGCTCGTTAGCTGGATGCATTTTCCCCATAAGAATACATGTAAAACTGATTAATCCGTGTCAGCCGGCCAATATACAGTATACTTTAATATGCTAAATAATGTGTTTATATGGGTTTTTTAAAACATAAACGAGACGACGACGGTGCTCGTGTAGGCTGGCGGCTAAGGAGGACAGGAGGACGGGCGTATGTGTATGGCATGGTTACACTTCTCATATGAAAAGTAAAAGTAAAATGTATCTAACTTTCTTGTTCACTAGCTTTTGCTACCTTAGCGTCACTTTCACTTTTACTTAACAGCGGTCAAAAGTATTGACTGACCTCTTCTTCTACGGTAGCATGTAGGAGATGCTACGACCACAGCACCCCTAGCGGTTTGGCATAGTTGAAGAAATGTACGCTACTCGTTAGCTGGAATTTTAGTCGTTACCTGGAACAAAAATATTCCGAGATCTCAACTCTTTACCTGGAATACTCGTTAGTAGGGATGCTCGTAAGTAGAGTTACCACTGTATATTATTCTCATAGTAATTATTTACTACTAATAATAATCCTGTAGTACGCAGGTGTCAAACTCCAGTCCTGGAGGGCCGGATTCCTGCAGAGTTTGGTGATTTCTCTGCTCTGACATTACAATTAAACCTGTTCATTACCTGCTGAGCTGAATCATGTGTGTTTGATTGGGAAGATCATAAAACTCTGCAGGAATCCGGCCCTCCAGGACTGGAGTTTGGCACCCCTGCTGTACATTATCCATTAGTATAGTATAGAATAGTATAGTATAGTATAGCAGAGTAAAGTATTATATAGTATAATATAGCATAGTTACTTTCATAATTGCTTAATTTGCAAATTAGTTTGAGAGCAAATGTTGAATAGTAAGCATCTTGTAGTACACTAACAAGTACTTTAATACAATACAGTGTAATTACTCTCATTACATAACTTGCACATTCATTTAAATGAATGTTTATGAATAATAAGTTTGCAGTTTAAGAGCTTAGCCTAACAGGTTGAGCTTATGCATAGGACATCCAGAGGTACACTAGTTCTGCTGTTCTAAAGTTCTACAGTTTCCATAGTTTATCTTATTTTGCAAACAACAGTATAAATGAAGGTAGTGCCTTTTAGTGACAGCAGCATCCTAGATAGAGTTTTTATCACTGAAGCAGGCGAGGGAAGATAAAGTGCCACGCAAGGGGTGCGCAGGGTCTGCCAGAGGCCGCTAACTCACCAACTCACCTTGAGAGCTGTAAGACCAGCTTCCGGGCTGCCCTGGGGCATTTTCACATCAGTCTCTGCCTGCTGGCCGAGTCTAACCCATAAATAAACTGAACTGGCTGCTCAATGTGGAACTGACTGACTCACGAGGACATGGAGGTCAGAGGCCGCGATATCATCTCTGCTGTTACAGATGAGCTGGAGCTTTTTCTCCATTAGCTCACCATTTTTATCTCTTCCTGTTACATTTCTGACATTACTGAGGTGACAGGTAGGGGTACTGTGTCAAAATCTTACTAGGTGAGCAATAAATATACTTGAGTGAAATTCCATTGTGGTGAACTTTTTGTCTTTTCCAGTCATGGATTTTCAAAGTAATGCTGTATCGCAGGGGTAGGCAACTCCAGTCCTGGAGTGCCGGTGTCCAGCACAGTTTGGTGATGTCACTGCTCTGACACTACAATTAAACATGCTAATTGCCCGCTGAGTTGAATCAGGTGTGTTTGATCAGGTAGATCACCAAACTGTGCAGGAAACCGGCACTCCAGGACTGGAGTTGCCTACCCCTGCTGTATAGTCTGGAAATGTCACATCTCCTTTGTACTACATGTCCTAAGAACTCCCATATCTTTACAGAGCAGTGCTGTGGCAGAATATGCTCTCCTGTCTCATGCTGCACTTTTATGGTTGTCTTTAAAGTGGCACTATAGTGTCTGCAAGAGGCCACTTCAAGCGCACCAATGATCAGTTCATGCTGAATGCTGAATGCTCAGGATCTTTCAGTCCAACGGCCCCCTGCTGTAGAAGACGCTCACTAATGGCCCATGTTTGGAGCACCGCTGAGAGAGATGTGCCTAAGCTCTACATGAGAATGTCTTTCATACATTACCGCTATGTGTGTGCGCATGCGTGTTTGTTTCTTTCTAGACCTTCTCCTGCAGACAGCCCCCACGGCTGCAAACTCCATGAGCCTGATTGTCTCTGTAGCTCCTCTGTCTCCACCTGTTTCTCCAGGGCGCTCTGAAGCGTCTCACATCAGGGCAGATTATTTGGAGACAGACCCCACCATGAGAAATCTCCAAGGGACACACGCAATTCCACACGCACCTGCATTGTTGCAGGGCCTAGTGGCATCTGTGTGACCATTTCTGTGCTGCCACCTCCTCCCTGCATGACCGCCTCACTGCCTTTCCCACTGGCACAAATAGATGAACAGATTTCCGCCTCATAAACAAGGCTTTGGTTCCACTCTGCTTGTGTCTGAATTACATTTAATCAGCCCGCCGTTCAAATATCTGCTCTCTGCACCGTGCACCGGCCTATTCTTATTCTTTTACGGTAATTATGTTGATGATGACAGCAATAACAGTGGAGGGTGTCATTAGTTTTATCAATGTCGTTGTTATGAGTGCAGCTGACTCCAACAACCTGTGACTGACTAACAATTTCAATTCACAGCCAACCGAAGTGCTGAACCGAGAGCTGAAGCCAATCACAATGTAATTTTCCATTAACCATATGAAGAGAGGAATGAAGCATTCAATCTCAGGCTGTTTGTGAACTATTTTCTTTTGACCGATCCATGCTCCACCATCAGGTATGTGACAGTGAAGAAAAAATGTATACAGGCAAAAATTCTATTAAAAATACCTCAATTTAGTGCTTTAGTAGATGGCGGAGCTACGATTTCACACAAGGCAGGTAAAACCTCTGATGTGGGCCTCTTGGGGGGTATATACAAAATAACTTAGATATAGTGGCATCTCTGCAGCAGTCAACATCTGTGTGATGGTTGGGAAGGTCAGATGGTGGAAGTCTATCTGGGGGTGATGATGGTTTGCTCAGCCAACATAAAAACTTCATATTCACTTGGGTCTTGAATCCCAAATGCCCAAGCCCAGTAACACCCAGGGTTAGTGCACAGTGTCAAGTACACATCAGGAATGCCACCTCTGCATTTGGGTTGGGTTGCCAGATATCACAGCACATATCACACATTGAAACTGAGGAACACTCATTTGAATCACTATGATGTTGCTAAATGAATGGGGGAAATTAGCAATCAGGAACACAGTGGGAGAAAATGTTAAAAATAAGGATACTCTCATGAAAATGGGAAGTATGATTTTTTTCTGCATGTATTGTTGAAAGAATTCAGCCCTGGTTGAAAAAAAAAACAAAAAAAAAACAAACACAAACCTGTTTCATTGACAATAAATCCTAATGTATTTCTTCTATACAGATAACATTTGCAATCATTCTCCTTCGATTAATAGTCCTACCGTCCGGTTGCCTCTCATTCTGTGTCCTCACAGGAGCTGTTTTCATCCTCCTTAGCATTTTCACTTGACATTTGCAGTCATTTTCTTATCAGTTATCTGTGCCTCTGTTTTGATGGTCACTTTCCTTTTGGTCATTAGAGTGTCAAGCTAAAGTTATTGAAAGAAAAAAGGGAAGAAGGGAAACTGACAGTACAGTGAGCTCTTTTTTCTCCGAACTGGTTCTAGTAAGTGCTATAACATGATGTGTGAGACAGCGTTCTGTAACTTCAAATATAAGTATTAAATTATTATATTTACCACAGTTTGTTTGAGAAATGTTATACATTGTATGACAATTTAATTACTTTTATTCATGTCTGCATGAGCCCCCTGAAGTGTGGAGTTTCTCTCCTCATCCCCTCTGCTGGCTTCACCACTGGTCACATTAATCAAATGGATTAGTTGTAGTTTAAACAGAATGGTTGTAGCTTCTTTTGTTGTGTAATCAAGCTAACATTCAATTAATTGCTTTTACCTAGCTTATAGTAGGAACAGTACAATGGTATTGTCAGCAGGACATTGTACACTTGTAACTCTAAACAAATACTGGACAATGCTCAATACTATAGATTCTCATTAGTCTAAAAGGCATTTTTTGATTCTTGCCAACATACTATGAAGCTTGTCCAATCTCAAAATATTTGCTAAATATGAATGTAGTTGGGGCATTTGGAGCAGAGCATGGATAGGTCAAATTGTTGAGTAATGACCTTAGAGTTTGATGGTGCCATATTCAAAGACAGTGCTTTGAGTGGTAAGACATTTAGCTTCACAGCCCTACATGGCCAATTACAGCCTTTCAACAGCACAGGCTACAGCTTCTCTCTCTCTCTCTCTCTCTCTCTCTCTCTCTCTCTATCTATCTCTCACACACTCACTCACTCACACACACACACACACACACATACACTTTCTCACATTCTACTCCCTCCATCTCTCTCAATAAGAGCTCTCCAGCTCTCTGCTTTGGCACCTCAGTGTCAGCAGCTACCGCACAGCACAGAACTACAAACTAATACTCGAGCCAGGCTGGCTGCTCTCTTATTTCGATTGCATTATGAAAATATGAAGCTAACTTACTAATTCAAGATAAGGCAAGGCTGTAGCTCTATCTGTGAGCACAAATTTATTCAGTCCACCGCTTAAAAAGAATTGTATCGACAGCTAAGTCCACGCAATACATAAACAACTAAGTTTGTTAGAAAAAGTGTGTTTCTTCAATGTTTATTAACTAGAGTAAAATCTGTAAAATCTAATCTGTAAATTCCAATTTGCTCAGCCTCAAAACCTGTTGAAAAGAATCTGAAGTTATACTAGTGCATAGAAGTGTACTATATAGGGGGCATTGGGTCATCTGCCTTCCCAAAACCTAAGTTAGGGAGATAATGTTCCCCAAATCTTAGAACAAATTCGGGAAATGTTTTAGAACTGTATAGAAATGTTAATCATATTGTATATATAACCAGCGTAGTGTTCTTTTAATTTTAAGATGTGGCATGTCTAAATAATCTTGAAGTTATGAAGAGAAAAAGAATATAAGGAGCACCCATCACCTTAGTCTTTGCCATCAAAATGGATGGGTTGTGGTTTACCATTTTATGCCAAACTTGGTGACAGAATTTTTAGTTCAAAGATAATATTTCTCAGTGTAAGATTTCAAATAATTTAGGTCTTTCACCATCTACAGTTCCTAATATCTTGAAAAGATGTAAGTAGTCAGGGGAAATCTCATTGAGAAGAACTATGGCCAAGGGCAGAAATCTGCGTGTGTATGACCATCAATCCCTCAAGCAGTATTATGTATGAAACTGTCATACTACCATGATGGACATAGCCACATAGGCTAAAGAGTACTTTAGAAATTCATTGTTGTTTAACATAGAGCCTGAAACTGGATTATGCAAAGATGAAGCCATATATTAATTTAGTGCAGAAACGCCGGCAACATCTCTGGGCCCAAAATAATCTGAAATCAGCAAGGAATTGGGATGTTCTGTTTTCAGATGAGTCCAGGTTTCAGCTTGTTTTGTTGACAATAGACATTGGACTCTACAAGCAAATGATGAAAAAAACGTCCAGGTTGTTATAAAATGAACTAGGGATGTCCCGATCACGTTTTTTCTGTTCCCGATCCGATTCGAGTCATTAATTTTTTAGTGTCTCCCGATACCGAGACTCAAACCGATACTTCTATTTTCTAGATAAGATCTAGATAATACTGTTCACACAGTGCGCACATTACATTATAGTTAATACAATTAATCCAGTGTTTATATTTAACAACGGCAATGCTTTAGGGAAAAACTGCCAGCTTCCAAACTATTGTTAAGTGTTTCCAAAAGCTCTAAAAGACGCCGAAAACCTGTATTCTCTACCACAGCGATTGGCTGGTCATCCAAAGCAATGAATTCAGTGACCCTCTCTGTGATCTTCTTGGTCATAGCGCCGTCTCGAGAGAACTTTTCTTTTAAAACTTTCTGATAGAGACGATTGCTTAGGTACAGCCTTTAACTGAGCTGTCTGAAAAACTCACTGTATTCTGTTAAATGTTTATTTTTTAGGTGCCGTATTAAATTTGTAGTATTAAATCAGGGACGTGCGGTCAGCCTCACCTGTCATCATGACAAGAAAAAAATAACAAAATGTATATTAATATTTGTCCACGGATCTTTATGACTAATTTCGAACTTTTTTTCATAGTCAAAATCGCTGAAATTGCATATTTCCTGTTCAAATACAAGGGTGAAACGCAAGGTGCGGTAGCGCACTGAAGGGGGGCGTACGTGAGCCAACGGCTGCTTGATGCTGCTGTGCTTTTACTGAGGAGGCGAGTGAGAGTCAAGTGCACGGTGGGTTTTCTCGCTGCTGTAATTGTAATGTTTTTTTTTTTTATCTTTACGTACCTTTAATACGTACCTTACGTGTGTGTGTGTGAGTGTGAGAGAAAAGAACGCTGATGAGGTACTAATTTGAGGTAAGTCCACACAGCAGACATTATATCATGTTCTGATACAAGCTCTGCTCTCGTTTTACGACTCCTTTGTTTACAACAAAGATCTGGCTTAGGTTTGTGTTTAGAAAAGCCAATACCGATCACTTAAAAAATGCCATGATCGGCCCGATTCCGATCTTTGAGATCGGATCGGGACATCCCTAAAATACATATTATGTTTCTTATTTGAATAAACAGTGCTTTTATTAGAGTAAAGGTACACAGCTGGTAAGTGAAAGCATAACAGTCACTTTCACAATGAGAAGTCACTTCTACATAATATAGTGTGAGGAGAGGCTTTGTTACTCAAACTTCTAATAAACCACAATATAATTACCTAAGTGTATGATAACAAAATAATTTTTGTATATTCTCTAGGATTAGACATTCAGAATTTGATGGTTGTACGATGTAGTGTCTAAAAATGTTCCTTAAAATCAGTGGTAAAAATGAACAATGTTTGCACACTGCAATGATGGCTGTAAGGACAATGTTGAACCCGTTACCACCTATGCTAGCACACAAAAGCTTCTTAAAACATGAAACTGCTGCAAAAGAAAACATTATCTGTGACAAATAAGTCCATCACTGGAACTGACATGATTGTCGAATCTACTTCTGTAAATGGACTCAAATAAAAAAGAATGGCCTACTGGTAGCAATTAGCACTCTCATTAAATTTATTCTAATCAGTGAAAAAAAAAGCAACAGAAAAATGCTAAATTATACATAAACCTCTGCAGCTCTATTCACATGGACATATCCGGACTTTAGCCAGATTTGGTCCAAACTAATGAAACCTAACAACATTAAACCTACCCTACCTGTGGCTGTTTAGCTGTGGTGGCACCACAATTGCTAATGTTAGTTTTGTTAGCTTTGCAGGGCTGTGTATTACTTTCTTTAAAGCTTGCATATGCCCTTATTTATGAATGTATAACATTTAACAGATGATACAGTACTTCGTTAGTTATATTTATTATGTCTCAGAGAAAGCATTTTCTTTCTTATTACAATCACATAACAATGTCAGCCTACTGATTTAATGTTTTAAAAAATGCTAGCTTGTTAAGCTATCTAGAAACTAGAAATTATGTACCAGTGTTTGCTCATCCCTCTAAGGACTCCATTGAAAAAGTGAATTAATAGACTTTTGGGAAACATTACTGAGATAAATAGCTTAGATATTTCACGTTAATAACCTGTTTAACCAGCATAAAGGGAGCCCTAATCATTCATCATTGTATTTTAATAATAACATAATGGCGTTCCCACATACACAGATATCTGTAAAAAAAAACTCTTAAACTGATAATGGCATAAATATTCATGCCATACCATAGAGTATCTTGTTTTATTTGCAAATTAATTTAGATTTTCTTAATAAATGTGGAGAGCAGTAACAAAACAAAAGCTTAAATTCAGTCTAGTGTTTATATTGGCTTATTATAATCCTTCATATTTTGAGGAATTCAGCAGAAGCTGTCATTTGATGCAGGCTTCAGTCTGCTAACCACACTGGAAGTGTTGAATATGCAGAACTATCCGCTGGGTCAGTGATTATGGGAAAACTAATAGAGCTCCTGCTCTGCTCTCTCCTCCACGACCTCTGACTCACTAGTTCCTCATTTATAACCCCTCGGCTGTTTATCATTCCCCACAACAGAAAGCTCCGGATCTCTCCCTCTCAATATCCGAGCCGGAGCCACCAAAGACCCCGGGCACGCATACACGCATACACTTCTGTGTGGGAGAGTGTTTCCGAACAAAAACTGACAAGCTTCACCCGTGGGCATTAGGGTGTCAGAGAAGAACGGGCATCATCTTTTGAAAGTCGTGATGGTTAGGGATGTACAGTGAAAACACAAGCAGGCAGGTTGAGCAGGATATAGAGCTTCTAAAATTGTTCTTTATGGCTGGAGGTCTATGTAGATCTGAGTAAGTTGTGAAGAAGAAACTAGAAGTACTTGTCTTTCCAACTGTACTGGAGTAAAAGACCAAATTAAAAGAGTGCAGAAAAGAACAGAGGAAATGTTTGTATAACGTGTGTTTGCTAACAAGTGTTTTGATGATAATATCTTGAAATCATTGAGTCTGTGTCCAAAATTCATGAATTTAGCCAAATTAATGTATTACTTCATTTTTTACACCACTGGAAAACATCAGACCTGTTTTGTGTGAATGAACTTGTAAATTCTCAATCAGAGCTCACAAGGTTGATCAACTTTTATATGACATCTGTGTGGGTTTATGTGCCAGTCATAATTCTGATTGGGTGATTGGATTCAAAAAGCAGTTTGAGCTCAATCTTTATAGCTTAAACATGAATGGACATGCCAAACAGCTGTACACTGACCAGAATTTGATCATTTTTGCAGCTTATATAAACAATGTCACAATATTATGTTAAATATGTCAAATATTAAGAATTTTACTCTCTAAAATCTCCAAAAAATTGAATATTGTGAAAAGGTTGATTTATGTTCATAATTTAATTCAGAAAGGTAAACTCATATATTTTATATTCATTAAACATACAGTGACATATTTTACCCATAACGTGGCACAGCTCTTTGCCATTCTGATCAACAGTAAAACAAACAAAGGCTTGAAATGTCATGTTTATGTGTAATTAATTATTGTAGTTTATTTTGTTATTTTTATTTTCTTTACTTTTTCACAATATTCACATTTTTGGAAATGCACTCATATTTTATTTTCAGTAGGGATAAATCAACCCCATTTAATCTATTTCCCTTTGGAGATTTTAGAGGTTTTGTTATGTGAGCAACAACACAAAGGGAAGTAAATAACCAGTGGTGTTAAACAACGAATTAAAGTACAATTTAGCTTAGTGTCAGTCTGGCTTAATGCTTTCTTGCTAAACAGTTTCTCCATTCACGACAGTTGACAGCTGTTGTCTTCAAGAGCCATACTCAAACCCAAAGCCTTGAAATAACCAGTAATGACCAGAATAAAAGCTGCTCCACCTGCACTTGAGTGCCTTGGACTTTATTGCTTTAATACAAACTTTAGAAAAGAGGAAATCATGTTGTGCAAAGAGATCAATTTCATGCAGGTTTTTAGCTACCAAACAGAAGGTGCTTTTTGAATGGACATACAGAAAATCAAGATCACATGTCTATTTAAACTTTGTCATAGTGATGATTTCACAAACTCTGTTCTTGTTCTATTAATACTCCTGCTGTGCAAATAGCTCAGAGAGAAAGTTAATGTGATAAGCTTGCTGCATAGGAATTTAAAAGCAGTTGACAGTATAAAGGATAAATGTCCTGTGAAGTGGAATCTGGAGCTGGTTTCTATAGCTGCCTGATAAAAGCACGGTTATGGTGGGTGTATGTGTGTGCACTAGTATGCACGTTCATACACTCTTTCACACCCACACATTGTCACCCATCCCACCTCCCTTTTTAGAATGATATTACAGTGGTTATCCATTAAAAGGAAGCCTTTAGTTGGGGGATGGGGGGTCATTAGTGTGTGTGCTCTCTCTCTATATATAAAGATTTTGTGGAATTATCACCCTGACTGGTCTTTCACAGCTATATTTTTCCTTCCCCTCTTTCTGTCTCTCGCTCTTTCTCACTTTTCCACAACATCAGGTGACATAAATGGCTTTCCCTCCTGCTGTATGTCCATTGGATGCAAGGGAACCTCCATCTGGGAGGCCATCTGCCTATGTGCTCCCATTACCTGTGTGGTCTCCCAGGCTTAAGTCCTTTTCACACACAGGTGAGTGGTCATGTGTACACACATACATGGCTGAATAATCTTTTCTACAGCACTTCTAAAGGAATAGTCCCATATATTCTATATACCACATCTGTTCACAACTACTAGCGTCCTTGGGTTTCTTGAAAGGCGCTATATAAATGGAAATTATTATTATTATTATTATTATTATTATTATTATTATTATTATTATTATTATTATTATTATTATTACTACTGTTTAGCACAGACAGTGATTTTAAAAAGAACAGTAAAGCCAATAAGCAAAGATGCATTATGTAAATAAAGTGAATACTATTTATTTTATATACTATATGTACATATTTTTACACTTACACCAGATGTAATTAATGAGCCAAGACATGTTTGGAGTCCAAATATTGAATAGATAGAGCATTTTCTCTAAAAAGTGAAGCAAACACAGTTCTATCACTCCTGCTGGCTGTCTGGCTGCATTCTGATTCGTAGTTCTGGCCATACTTGTGTTTTTCAATAACAAAACAGTCCCCGTTAATAATTCAATACAACAATAAATAGTTATTATTATTATTAATAATAATAACTCAAATTCCTAATTCTACCACATCATAAGAAGGTGTGGTTACACTGGGAATTAAGTGATTTCCCACCAAATTAGGCTAGCTTGAAAATGCAGTTGTAAGTGACACTTCAAATATCACATGGTGCATTTTTGGGGGCTATGTTCCAAAATACACATTGTAATAATAATAATAATAATAATAATAATAATAATAATAATAATAATAATGTAATAATAATAATAATAATAATAATAATAATAATAATAATAATAATAATAATAATGTAATAATAATGTAATAATAATAATAATAATAATAATAATAATTATTATTATTATTATTATTATTATTATTATTATTATTATTATTAGTAGTAGTAGTAGTAGTAGCAGGAGTAGTAGCAGGAGTAGTAGTAGTAGTAGTAGTAGTAGTATTTTTCTTCCATCCATCTTCTTAACCATTAGAGTCCCCCTTCTGCTTCACTGAGTGCTGAGCTGTGCTTTCAACTATTCTATCTACAGCCAGAACAGCGCGCCAATCCATCGCTGACCACACACACACAGACATATACACACTCACACCAGGGCAATTTAGAAGTAACCAATGCACCTGACCTCCATGTTTTTGGACAGTGGTAGGAAACTGGAGACCCTGGAGGAAACCCACGCAAACACAGGAAGAACATGGATACTCCACACAGATGCAGACTTTAACCCTAATAGTACTTTTGCCATTTTTTTCACATATCTGTGACACCTTATAATTTGGGCTGGTTTCAGCTGCTGAAGGGTGGGGTTTAGACAAACTTTGGAATTTTTTTTTTTTATCATTTTTTGATTTTGCTGAACGTGGCAGCCCTGGCACTGTCTTGAAGTTACCCAGTCAGCTTCCATGGAGTTTGATATTGCCTTTGAACTACATTTATAGAAGTGCCATTCTTATACTTAAACATTATTGGTTAAGAATAATTATACCACAGTTAATTCCAACGCCGCAACCTGATTGGCAGAGAGATATTCTAGGAGTGCTGATATTGATGATAATGCCACATTGACTGAAGCTCTTTAAGTATTACTCCACCACATAGATGTAACCTAGCAATGACACAAGTGTTATAGCACTCCCTCTCATGTTTTGCCAACACAAATAGTTCCATGTGCAAGAACATATCGGAAAGGCATAAACCTGTAACACAGTAAAGTTAAAAGCCCCAGATCTGTTCTACTCTGTATCAAAACTCATAGAATATCCTTTGTCCAACCAAATTATTTGGTTTAAAACAACTTTTGCATGTCTAACTCTTCACCACACATGCAGGAGTTTGGTGATTAGACTGAAAAATGTGGGAGTGTTCACTTAAAACCTCTCTTAATCTTGACTGGTTGGTAATAAGCTCGTTTAATCACTCATGTTTATTTTGCCAAAGGTACTGCAATTTCATAAATGGATCTAATTTGACTTCCACAAATGCGTTTTCTATAGTTGTGTGAAATGTAAATGACAGTAATCCTCTGTAAAGTGCAGGCTCTGCTCCCCCTCCACTTGGCTGCTAGGAGTGCTGGCATTTACCCAATGTGAAGATTCACACCTGAGTCAAAGGCTGACTGCACCTTAGGTCCGTGTAGCGTTCCTTTAATACTTCAACATTATAGCGTGGGTCAGCGTTCAGTGTAGCAGAGGGGCTGTAAGTGGAGTTATTTACACTCCCCCTGTTTACATTTCCCATATCTGCTAGTAAACCCTCATAGACACATTGAGAGGTAATAGCGTTCTGCTTGAGTGCATATCCACTATCCAGGGCCTCTTCTCATTTTCATGTGGCAACAGACTGACAGTACAATGCAAACATGTCAGCGTTTATGGCATTCAGGGACAACTATAGACGGCACTATATTCACGGCATCCAGTTTCAATGCATTTCCAACACAAAACAAAACAAGTCTGGACATACGTCTTTTATTTTCAGATGGCCTAGTTATCCAGTTTTTAAACATTACTCATTCCTAAAAACATGCTACCTTTAAAAACAGATTGGCTGCATCTGAAATTACCTACTTCCCTCCCTATCAGGAGACAGTAGTAGGTGGGAATGGGTAGTGTGTCCGAATACAAAGCAGTTTGTGAAAAGTACCCAGATTACCTACTCGGATGACATTTTGAAGTATGCATCAGTAGCACGTTTTCCTATCCCGTGATTCAACAGGAGCTATGGAGGCATTTGAAGATAAGGAAGAGAAGTGCAAATGTAAGAAAGCTACAGAATTAAGCATATTATGACTAAAATGTATTGTGTATGTGAATGGGGCTTTCAATTAATGAACTTTTACAGAGGTGTTGTGACATCATAGATCAAAGCATGTTGGTAAGCTGGCCTGGATCCTACACACATGCATACTGAAAAAGCTACTAAGCTATAAACAATTTTTTAACTTTACATTTCAGATTATTATGAAAATGTTCATTGTTGTTCATAATTTAATTTAAAAAAGGTAAACACAAAATAATTTTATTTTATTTCATTGCACATTAAGTGACATTTCAAGTCTTGTGTTGTTTAAATGCTGACCAGTATGACTTACAGCTCATTAAAATCAGAAATCCACAATCTCAAATTATTAGAATATAGTGTTTTGAGTTTGAGTAAATTATTTTAAAAAGCATAAACATTAAAACTAAAAAAGCTTGAAATATGTCACTTTACATGCACAGGATATGAATTATATGATAGTTTATGTTTTGTAATAAACACAAATGAAACTTTCACAACATACGTTTTGGAGATGTATTAGTATACTGCCTATACGGATCCTATGTACAGTACTAGCAAGTAAATGATACATTATGATATACATGTTGACAACATTTACATTTATAAATTCAAAGGCAATTTGGTTTTTCATGATAGCCTGTAATAAGGAATAGAACAGAATTTTTGGAGCTTTTAATGGAACAAATTTAGATAATTTTTCAATGCAGATCTTCTCTACAATCATCACATAATACCCCTCCATACTGTTTCGTATATGTTGTAATATTACGTGTGTTCATGCTTTCTGTTCTTTTATATAGACTACAATTTTAGGAACAGAGGTGAATTTCTGTAAAATTGCCAGAATAATGCCGAAAGATTCTGTTTTGTTATCTGATCTAATCTTCCACTTTGTTATGTTGCATTTTCATGTTTAAATTTTTAATGCGACGAATACAAATCCTGCCCCAGAGCTTCCTCTACCTGCTTGTGTATCATTGGATTTTTGCCATAGAGTATTTATCTTTTGTTTAGTTTTTTTTTCTCCGTTTGACAAAAGATGCTGAAGACAACAGTTTTCAGGGCACCCAGTGGCAAAACCCATTGCCTAATCTCTTTTGCAGTATGTGTGAACACAGTGTGAGGCCGCTGCTGGCGGACAGGTGTGCTGTGGGGGATTTGATATATTCTACCTGTAAGGAACTCAGCTTGTGAAGCCGCTGACTGAAAAAAAGTATGATAAAAGTTGACGATGCTAAATCAGTCGAGCTAAACCCTGCCAGCAAACAGCATAGAAAAAGCCAGGCAGGTAGACAGAACTTCACATACACAACCAGGCATAGACAGTGACACTTACACACACACATACACACACCCTACTTAATCTATCTGAGCCCCCTGTTCCTGAAATCACCATCTTCTCTAGTAATGAAAGTGTAAGAGGGTTTTAATTCCCTGAGATGGGGCCTGCTGATAGTGGATTAATGAATTCAGGCTGGACTTAAAACCTCCTTCATGCTGTCCAGGCATTTGGAGCGTCCAAACCCTGAGACAAAGGCCTATGCATGCGTGACATGCATGCTTAGCATATGTAGCATGTACCCTCTCATGAATACATCATTTTACAGTCAGATTAGCATAAGAGCTGCTCCTCAAAAACCTGCAGCAGAGACAAAGCCATTGTGAGCCAGCGGTCATTACCATGTGCAGGAGAAAAAAAATCCCATCTCACTGATAGCTTAGTGCCTGATGTATGCAGTTATTAATGCTCCCAATAAAGTCAATGCAGCTGTCAATGCAAAAATTCCTGGCAGTATCTGCTTTCAGAAATAATTGCCTATTTACAAAACCACTGAAGTGTCTCGGCACAAATAGAGTATAAAATGCGAGTGTGATGAGCCTGTGTCAGCTCTGTCAATGCGCCACAGAACCTCATGACACGCCCCTGCCCCATCGCTCACCTCCTCACCCATTGCCTACCACCTTCTCCATGCCCCCCCCCTCCACTCCACTTTCCTCTGCCGCCTCCCACATCAGATTTCCATCCCTACTGGCCAGGTAAAAAGAAAAAAAACTCATCACACAACATTAGCTCACTCTTCTTACTCTGCCTGCTTCCTTTTGAGTATTATGAGATGATATTACTACAAAAAGAATGAGTGTCTGTATTCAGGCAATATGCACCGGGTGCTTCACTATGTAGTGCCTGGATTACATAATGTTATATTACACACTACTAGTGCATCTCTAAGAACTAGAGTATTGTAAAAAGTCAGATAGTCAGATAATATAAAAAATATGACATTATAAGAGGGCTCTGGATGTTCTGCTTTTTGAACAGTCTTCCAAAATATGAAAATAATGTACTACTAGTGCATCTCCACAAATGAGAATATTGTAATTGAATTATAATTGAATTCAAAAAGTTAAACTGTCACAAGTGACATATTTCAACCCTTTTTGTTTTAATGTTGATACTGTTTGAATAGTAATTTACTCAAAATGAAATATTCTAACAAGTATTCTGATCTGCATGAGCTATAAGCAATACTGATCAACAATAATGCAAAAAAGGTTTGTTACTTTGCATGTAATGAATATAAAATCTATGAGTTTACCTTTTTGAATTAAATTAAATAAATGTTTTCACAATTTTTTGAGCAATATTATCTGTTAAATGTAAATGACAAAGTAGAAGGTTTTTGCATTACTTATATTTTAAGGTTTTTAATTCTGATGTCAAGATTTCATTCAGTTTTTGATATAAAAATAAGCAACAATTACCTGAGGATATCTGAGGGCTATATAAAAATATCAAAACCTTCCACCACATTCATTATCATTCAAAATCTTGAGATCAATCATTACATTGGATTTGACAATGCATACTTTTATTTTTAAATTTAAATATATTAAATAGCTATTTCAAGCTATTCTGAGACTGTGATAAAAACAAAAACCGCTGTTCTGGACACTCAGTAATCTATGATAGAAGGGAAATTGTCACCTTTTAGCTCAGTATTGATGTCTCCCACAAGTTATATCAATATCTGCAATGCAGATATCCAGCAATATCTGCAATGCAGCTGTCCCATGATGCTTTGCACAAAATAGGTGCTAAACATCCTGTGAAGAGTAAACACTTGTGTTAAAGTGTAGAAACTCAGTGTCATCAACTTGAAGGAGACATCAAAACTGTGCTAAAAACCATTGACACTGTGTTACCTCACCCCTGTACCATCTGGACTATCTGGAGCAGCAGCATTTCACCTTTATGCAGCATTGCAATGGCAAAAAAGTGTGCTGTGATGGAAAATTCTGGGTGACCCCAAACTTTTGAGCAGCGTTGTTTATCAGAAATGCCATGGAAATGTCAAATTACCATTCAGCAGCTGACATCATAGTATCAGGACTAATGTTAGCTAACATTAACTAATAGGCTTTGTTACCAATATAACATTTGGAAATGCTGAGCTGCACAAATATAGAATTCTAGTCACTGTGATGACAAAGATTCGTATATAATACCCCATATTTGAAATTCAGAAATGTGACCTCTTATGGCTCCTACATTTCTGCTGCACATAGGAGCCTGTGAGTGCAAACCAGACAGTGGTTCATGTTTTATTTTAGAGCTTCTAGTACATCATGCATATATCAGCATTATATCAGATACAATGTAATACAAGAAGACAGTCCGCTGATTGAAAATGGGAATGAGAAAGCATGGAGTCTGAGGTCTGGAAACTACTGCCTTTCAAAATAAAGAGTGAAGTGACTTGTTGTTAAGCAGAAACGTTTTTTATCAGTGATTTATCAGTGATGTCCATTTTTATTAGTGATTTCAAATGGTTTTGAAAGGTTAATGTTATTAGGCCTCTTCCCATTCAAAGAGACAGGAGCCTGGTATTGTATGACTGAACCCAAAGATGGCTGCAGGGTGGACAGATTTTCCTGATTATGATTATAATTTCTGCTGTATTTATTGGTACACAGGAACACAGTATTTTCATGAAAAGTGTCTAATAGACTAAAAAAACATTCAACAGACAGATCTGGTTCCAACTGTAGTTGTTGCTACACAGCTGCAAACGCTATGACATAAGCAAAGGTACAGCGCAGTGAAATCAAGTGAATTTACTGTAGTTTTGCATTGTGTAACCTGTTCCTTAGAGGAGGTTGCTGATACAGTCCTCTAGTCAGCTGATATGTCTGTTCTCCCAACACACCTGAGCCAGGTGATTAGTGTAATACAGAAATCTACAGAGTTTTCCATGATGTGGCTCAGGTGTGTTGGGAAGTGGAAAAGAACAAAACTGCAAACCGACCGGGGGTCTCTGTGGACTGCGTTAGGAGCATCTGCTTACACTGCCATAGAAATCCACACTGGGGCAATAGAGCTTGCCTAGTTCTGCTGATTGATGACTGTTTTTCAGTTTTCTATTATAGTGCCATAGTAAAATCGCAAGTGTTGAATTAAGTAGCTATACAGCACCTAGATAAATCAATCTGAACTCTATTAGGCCCAGTGAAATAGGTCTAACTACTTTTATATCTGTGTGGTTTTACTGTGAATGAGATTCGTATACACTGTAGTTGGAAGTGTAACCGGCTTTAGATGAGTATAAATGACTAGCTCCACCTGTGACATTGCTATTTAGTCCAAACCTAAAATCAGTGCCTTTCTCCATTTTACTCCAAGATCACTCTTTCCAGTCCCAGAGAAAAACGTTATACACATGAGTGAAAATGGCCCATTCTCTCTTAGATCTAAATGGCGGAAACACAGCCAAAGATATTGCATCCGCCCACTCCTACTCTCTCTGCGTACTGATGGCTTCCCCTTCGACGGGCTATTATTCCAAATCACCTTTCATTTGTAGTCATGAAATATCTGCCACAGCCTCCCTGGTGCAATATTGCAATTTTCATTTGCCTATTTGTCTTCACTCATCGACTATTTGCACTTTTATTTATGCGTTGGAAATGATTTAAAGGAAGTCTGGAGGCTTTCGTCCTTCTCAAAAGTGGGTCATTTTTCTCTCCTAAACAGTTAATGGCTTGTTAATGGCTCATCATTTAGTCCTATGATAACTGCTTCTACAAAGTATGTGAGAGGTCTATTATGTTCATTGTTGAAGTATAATCTAAGCCTCTGTTATAATACTGATTATATCTGTTAGCTAATTCCTCTTGTACTCCATCACTCTCTTCTTCTTTCTCTTTCTCTCTTCTCTCCTTTTGTCTGTCTGTTTCTTTCTTTGATCTTTTTACCTGTCTTCCTATATCTTTGTCTCACTCACTCGTCTCTCCCTTTCATACGCAAACACTTGACAATAGATGCAATTACAGCATGTTCAGTGGCATTTCTCAGCTTTGCAGGCCAATCTGGCTGTTTTCCTAACCCTCCCACTCGAATTTATGATTCTCCTGGGTGACAGTCCAGCCAACAGACTGTAAAATAGCCGCAGTGCTGGTCACTTCTATCTAGTATTGTGAAATATTTCCCAGCGGATATTTCAGAACAATGTGGAAAAATAAATATCAGACCAAAGCCAATATTTGACTTCCTGCAACAGAGTGCAATGCATCATACTTTATCCACTGTTCTGTTTAACAGAAATCAATTCTAACAAAGATTTCCCCAGATACAAATGTTATTATTTACTGCACCAATGCTCTTACAATTTGATTTATACATTGTTGAAAGTCAGACAGTCAAGACGGTTTTTAAATTATTGTTTTATGTCTTAAATAGAATTAAACTAATCAATGTTCTTCTTTTTGGGTGTGTATACAAATCAACTAATGTGTTGTAACGGTAGGCCGCACAAAATAGTACAGGGAATATTTGATTTCCAAAGCAACAGAAATCAGAGAGAGACAGTTAATTATAGCATACAAGCAGGACTAAACCCAAAGGCAAGACTGGCAACAATGTACCCACTCACTGTCCACTCATATAACACTGTGCCCACTCACTGTCCACTCTATGAGATATACTTGCCTTGTTGGTCCTCATTGTAGATATAAATTCAGAGAAAGTAGCTCATCTGTTGCTGCACAGTTTGTTTTGGTCCTCAAGACCTTCATCAGTGGTCACATGGTGCTGCCCACAAGACTCTGTTGGCTTGATATTTTTGTTGGACTATTTTTCACTAGTGAACTAAACTCCAGTATTTGTAGAAGTACAACGTGCACCTATATTTACCCCATATATAATCAAACATAAATGCCAAGTAGTGCATAGAAAGCTATAACATCCCTCACAATTGGACTGTAGAGCAGGTGTCCTCTGGAGTAATTTAGCTCCATTTCTTACCTTTGGGATGAATTAAATTTGAGTTTATTATCCAGAACTAACCACTAAATATCAGTACCTGACCTCATTAATGCTCTCCTGGGTGAATGTAAGCAAGTCCTCACAGCAATGTAGAGTAAAGCCTTTGAAGAGTACAGGCTGTTACGGCAGCAATGGGAGACAAACTTTCTAATACCTTTCATTCCAGAAGAAAGAGGATGAGCAGGTGTCTACAAACGTTTGGACATGTACATGCCACTCAAGTATTTTATTATGCTAATTAGAACAAATCACAAAACAATAAATAAAGCTGTTCATAAAAAGTTGAGTTCCTAGATTAGTTTGGCTATTTACTGCATGTAGACACATATCTAATGTGTTCTGATCCTGGATCAGTGTTGCGAGATTAAGACTGTGAAGATATTGTTCTCCATCAGCGTCATTCAGCAGAAGAATGGTTTGGTCTTGCATGTTTCAGTGCTCAATTACAGATAAAAACGCTCTACAATAACGACATACTGCGTGCCTCATGCGCAAAACATTACATTATGTAGCAATTATGTCCCAGCAGTGCTTGTTTGTTCAGTGCTGCTGGGTACAATGTTCTGTCAGAGTGTTCTTTATCTTCAAGAAAAAAAAAACATGTAGCAATGATTTATTTTTTCACCTTGACCTGTATCCGCTACACAAAGTGCTGAAGACATATTCATGTGTAATCTGATGATATATAGTAATATATCATAATGGCTTCAGAGTCAGCTTTTCATTTGCTGTGTATGGAATCTTTCCTCATGGTTATTACCTTTCTAAAGTCTGTAAATCTGCTGTGAATGGTTTTGGAGCAAGAGGATGTGACTCAAGGGTAGATGCCAGGTAAATGGCATTTATACTGTCTGAATTTGGGCCTCAAATTCAGCAAATATGCAACAATGCAGAACATCAAATTGACTTGAAACTTATGTAAAGCTGCTTAAGCTCCCTAGACACAAATGTGTCTCCATGTGCATTTAAGGTGGTAGTAACTTCAGCCTACTGCTGTTGCACAAGGATGATCAGGCTATAAATACTTGAAGGCTGTGTGACGGGATTCATAGATTAAGAAGAGGTGGTACAGTGTCAGCCACAATTCTGATGAGATTTCCCTTTAGACTGGGATTTTTCCTGGTAAAAATATTAATGTACAGTTCAATACACCTACAAATTCAGCTACTTAATTCACACTATTGTCTTTTGTGCCCAATGCAATCACTCCTTTTTGCTAATCATTAACATCTGCTTTGCAGTCCATTTTCCACACATGGAACGAGACATTCACAATTCGCAATCTATGAATCCCATTGCATACCCCGCAGGTATTTATCATCCTTGTGCATCACCATCTGCAGGAGCCTGATGTTACTGCCACTTTAAACACATAAAGTGATCAATCTTTTGTCTAGGAAGCATTTATTTTTGTTGCTGAGATGAAGATTTAGTTTTAGGGTTAGGCTTAGAAAATTATTGTTTCATATGTTACATAAATACACTAATCATCCATTAACACCACCTCTTTGCATCTACATTCACTGTCAATCGAGTTTATGTCACTGACAATATAGGTGCACTTTTGTAATTCTACAGTTACAGACTGTAGTTACACTGTGCACAGGACCTTGATTATAAAGGTTTGAAATTTGGAAATCTCCTGGTGACTCCTAATTGTGATTAATGAGTAAACATTATTCAATAAATACAATACAAATAATCAAGAGTGCAGTTCCTGAATCACTACTCATTATTAATGGCTATTTCTAATCAGTAGAAATAAGATTAGATGTACACATTGTTATTTTATCGGGACTGAGTTTAACCCTAATCCTTTTCAATGAAATGTTCTAATGACCGGACCAATAGAAAGGTTCCAAAAGTAATAAAATATTTTCACATTGACTTCCATTTAAATTTGAGAGCCTCTTCCTGTGAAGTTAGCATTTTGGATATAAAGTAGAGACATATGTATGACCGTCCCCTTCATCATGTCCATGGGTGTGTAAGGAAGACAGCGAGTTCTGATGTATGGTAGGTAAATGGAGAGACAGAAAAACAGCTTATTGATTGTGTGATTGGTCTATTGATTGCTTGCTTGATTGATTGTTTAGCCAGTGTGTTGAGTCAGAGCATGTTTGCTTATAATTTGTCTGCCAACTTTGATTGCTGGTCAGGGAAAACAGCAGTCTATTAAACCGCAGCCTCGAGGACCCAGCGAAAACGAATGCTATTTCCTCTTTACATTTTTAAGGTCAGATAAGCCGTTCTCCTGGTGCTCAGGGTGGGAAAACAAAAACACAAATGTCAGTTGGACTTTTGAGCTGTCAGTGATGCACATCTTATTACTGCTCCCTGAGCTGTTATTTTTTTTGTCTTATTCTCTTTTCTCAGAGAGCCACTTCACAGAGCGGGAGGCTGCTTTTCTGACAAAGGGTCTTTTGCCGGGTTTGATAATTCCGGCTCTGCTGCCTCTCAGCGTGTGACAGCTTCACAAATGAATGGAAGTGTGCTGAACAGGTCGGCTTCTCTTGCTCTCCACCGCTACACAAAAGTCTGCTGAAGAGATCCTGTATACCAAAGCGGGTGGATCTAGCATTGCATGTGTATGTGTCAGCACCAGAGGCGTTACAATTTGGGGAAATTGTGGAACTGACTAGCCAGGTCTGCTCCCTGAAGAAGACAGGGCCCAGAAACCTGAGAAGTATATTCTTTAAGTAATCTTTTCAAGTCAAACTATCTTTGCTCACTACAGATAAAATTATACTTTTTTCAAGCATTTATTGTTTTCTTATTTATATTTTCTATATGTGGCATTGTAAACAACATCCTGGAACAATTCTCAAGGCAAGAGCTTCATGGATCAGTTTGGCCATTTATCCCATTGTCAGCATCGACAGAGCCACGCTGCCTCTCCCTGTCAGTTTGTGCCTGTGCTCGTCTTTCACATGTGTAGTTTAGGTCATTGTCCACACCCCTTTGTGATGTCACGTCATGGTACACGTAGGATCCCATCAGTATATCACTGATTAACACCTCTATATTTTTCCTCTTGTGGTGTTTGCAATAAACCCTTTACCTTGGATTTACCCTAGTTCTCCAGGCTTCTCTACCTCACCTCACCTCACCCTGACCATTCGCCCCTTTCACAAATCCCAGAATGCACCGCGCAACCGGCAACATCCCGTTCACCATTTTCTCTTGTTTGTCTGTGCCAGCTACGCTACA
>BRDA01042939.1:12082-24499 GCA_036984385.1 Crenuchus spilurus
TCTATCTATCTATCTATCTATCTATCTATCTATCTATCTATCTATCTACCTATCTATCTATCTACCTATCTATCTACCTGTCTGTCTGATCTATCTATCTATCTATCTATCTATCTATCTACCTATCTATCTATCTATCTATCTATCTATCTATCTATCTATCTATCTATCTGTCTGTCTGTCTGTCTGTCTGTCTGTCTGTCTATCTATCTATCCATCTATCTATCCATCTGTCTGTCTATCTGTTTGTCTGTCTATCTGTCCATCTATCCATCTATCTATCCATCTATCTATCTATATGTCTGTCTGTCTATCTGTTTATCTATCTTTCTTTCTTCATATTTAGTTTTTGGGGGTTGGCAGTGATGGTGCGATACTGCCCTCTATTGGTTCCGTGACAGTTTTGTGCTCTGACTGATGAACATTCTGATAAAACTGCAAATTACTGTAAATAAAACCAGAACATGTTACTATGACCATGTCTGGCCTGTTTGATGTACAACTGTGTCAGAAAAGCAGTTAAAGCAGTAAAGTCTGAATGATTCAGGATGGAAACAAAGTCAGTCAGAGAAGTTTGATTCAAAGTGTTGTGTTTTAGAGAAACTTACCAAGTCAGTGATGCTAACAGGAACCAGATGTCCTGTGTATTTAATTCCTCACAGGAAGTTACTGTATGAACACAGAGATGTCTGACTGCTTTACCATAACCGTGAAGTAAAGTTTCAAACTAAAATACACTTTTAAATAGGAATCATTTTTCTTCTTTTCAGGATTTACCTTAACACCAATTCACCATTATTATCATAAAAACCGCAAAGTCTTTGCTTTATTTGTATTGTACACATTGTGACCATATAAATGCATCTCATAAATTAGAATAAGCACATTTGTGTTTTAATGATGATACTGTTTGAATAGTAATTTAACACTAAATGAAACATTCTGAATATTTGAGGTTCTGGATGTTTGGTTTTTATGAGTCATACCAATCAACAACAAAAAGATTTTAAAAAAAGGCCTGAAATTTGTCACTTTATGTGTAATGAATATAAAATACGATTTAAAAAATAAATTATGAACAAGAATGAATAAATTAACATGGATTAATAGATTTCTGGACAACTCTATACTGTAACAATATTAGGTCTGTCCTGCTCAATGAATTAAAAAAAATAGGTCAAGTCATGTGAAGTACATATTACTACAGATGCAGTACAGAACCTAACCAATGAAAACCAATGAAAGGCAAGGTCTTTTCACCTAGAAACATGAACTGGCCAATGTTCATCTAGTGTTGTCTTAGCCTGGTCACAGTCAATCACAAGAAACTCCTGACTGTCCTCACCAGTCTAGCTCTGCAAGGTAATCTTACCAGATAACATGACATGGGGTCACATATGCTCCTAACAGACTCTCCACTAGAGTCCCACAAGGCACAATGCTGGGCCCTCTTATTTTATCACTCTACACTTGCTCTCTTGGTGAAGTAATATCCTCTCATGGATCACTTACCTCTCAACTTATCCTTCCTTTCCCACCTTCTGACACCCAGGATTCCACTCGCATCTCAACATGTCTCACTGATGTCTCATTATGGATGGCAGCCCGTCACCTGAATTTCCCTTGCAAGACAGGGCTGTTGTTCATACCTTAAACTAGCGGTCATCACCATGATCTTACCATCTGTTTGAGAACTCATTGGTCACTACATCTGAGAGCCTGGGTGTTTTTTTTTTGGTTTTCGATTGTAATGCATATTTTTCCTTTATGACATTCAACCTTTTCTCTTCAGAGAGGCCACCAGTTCTTCAGTTTCTCTTGTCATTTCTAGACTTATCTACAACTCCTTCCTGGCTGGTCTTGCTATGAGGACCAGCAGGCTCTTGCAACTGATCTAGATCACCTTCAGTAATCCAAAGTTCAGTCATCTAACTCCACTGCTGTTCTCTTCACTGGCTTCCTGTAGCTGATTCAAAGCCCTGATGTTCACCTATAAAGCCAAGAACCAATCAGCTGATTTATAGCAATTATCAAAACCTGATCCATACAGGGAGCCCCTTAATCTTCAAGTACAGCTCGACTTGACCCAACATCCTTCAAAATCCATGGAAGGCAAGCATCCAGACTTGTTCCGTCCTGGAAGCTAAATGATGGAATTCACTTTCCCTACGTGTCTGAATGGAAGAGTCTTCGAATGACAAACACCAATTGTGCTTCAATCACATTTATCAGAGGCTTATGATTGTACTCATGTCTTATTTGTTTGACATTCAGGCTGACAGTTGTGCATCTAGGTGTCTATATTGACTTGACTTAGCTTCGTAGCTTCTGAGCTCTTTACTTTTAGCCAAAAACACCTTTATGATTCTATAAAGAACAATGCTTTGTATTGTCCAAACAAAAAAGTTAAATCCACCTGATAAAAAAGTAAACATCCTCTGACTGGACCATTTTCAAGAGCCAATTGTTTTAGATGACAGAACTTCCCATAAGACTATTTATGTCAGAACTTACAATGAAGCAGATATACATGGTCCCCTGTGAGAAGAACAGTGTTAGAACAGTCATAGAACATCAACTTGACTACGCGAAGGTATTCTAGTTGGACAAATACTTATTCATTGTTTTGTTGGAGTCTCTACTGTCTAGGGAAAAGTTTCTACTCTATTTTGGAGCTTTGGTGTGAGGATTTGATTGCATTGAACAACAAGAGTGTTCGTGAGGATGGAGGATGAACACCACCACCACCTCATCTCCAACTCTCCCAAAAGTACTGATGGAGCAGAGAACACATGTTTCATAGCTTAATGCTCAGGGGCTTTATACCTATCTAGCCCATGCCTGGCTTTAGACATGGTGCCAATATGATCAAGGTTAGTACTATACTATTGGCAGTACTTCTCTACAGGGTCTAGACAAGTTGTGTGTGTGCATTTGTACATCCTTGTCAAAGTAGCTGAATGCACTCATTAGAAGAGGTGTCCACATGTTTAGACATATAGTGTACATCCTGTGAGTGTGTGTGTGTGTGTGTGTGTGTGTGTGTGAAAGAGAGAGAGAGAGAGAGAGAGAGAGACAGAAAGAAAGCGAGAGAGAGAGAGAGAGAGAGAGAGAAGGTGTTAGAGAATACTATAGATAGAACCTGCTGACACTGGAAAAGCAGCACTGCAGAAAAAATGAAGCTGTTAGAGCTGATGATTCACAGCATATGTGTGTGTGTGTTCTCAAAGTTCATGGGGGTGAAAAAGGTGTGCTGCTGTAAAATCAGGAGAGAGGGAGGTGTTGCCATGGCGACAGTTGCCATGGCAAAGGCTGCTGATGCTGCTGGCTCAGGACCATGCAATGCTGCACATCTATTGTCCTCATATCACACCGAGCCATGTCCGCTCTCTGCTGAATCCTTACTCAGGTAATCCGAACCAGACAGTAAGATCTGAAGGAAACGGGTCAGTACAGGCCTGGAAGACCTTCATAGATCATTTCATTATGTTACTGTAACACAATAAAGACATTTATGAGAATGTTATGGAATGTTGGGCGGCACTGTGGCTTAGTGGTTAGCACCTTCGCCTCTCAGCATTGAGGTCTTGGGTTCAACTCCCCATCTGAGTGGCGTTTCCATGTTTTACCCGTGTCTGTGTGGGTTTCCTCCCACAGTCCAAAAACATGGGGATCATGTGAATTGGCTACTCTAAAATTACAGTGGTGTGTGAATGAATGTGTATGTCTGTGTTTGTATGTATGCCCAGATATGGGTGGCACTCTGTTCTGGGTGATTCCCCTAGTGCTCGATGCAGTCCTCCAGGTGGACAGTCGTTTCCGGTTGAGAGTACGCTGTGCGCGACTGGCTGCCGCTTCTCGCCAGTGTGTGTGTGTATGAAGTGTGTCAATTGTAAAGTGTCCTTGGGTGTCTAGAAAGGTGCTATATAAGTGTAATGTGTATGTATGTATGTGTAATGTGACAGGAATGGCACTGACCCAATGACCATCCACTACGTTTATTTCTGTATTTAGGCACCACCAGATTTCACACTTTTCTGCTTTTCAAGTTTTTTTTCCTTTTTTAGTATAGAAGAGGCACTCCTATATGAAAAGAACAGTGTTAAACAGTAGTAAAAGGGGACATACAATTGAAATACTTTTTTTCTCAAAATAGTTTGATACAGTTCTAAAATATGTGAGAAACCACATCATTCACTTTACAATCCATGCAGTCCAGATACAGAAACAACACATTTGTGATGTCACAAAAATATAAGAACATATGCATATACAGCATGTAACAAAGTATCCACCTATTCACACTGAAGATATGAACCTGGACTGCTTCTTGACACCATACAAGGAAGCCAAACAGAAGACACATCATTCACATGTGGTATTCTTAAAGGCAAAGTACAAAAAAACAATATTTGAAAGAAAGGTAAAAATGATCATGATAGATTAATTAGGAATGAATATTTATAGTTTATAAAATAAAACAAAATACACTTTAGTTAAATTAAAACTTCTGTTGGCCATAATGTCTCATCAAATCTTTCTATTTTAGGTCCCTGTCTACATAGTCACTGCTCTGCAGGTTTGAATGTTACGTTAGTTTATTTATGGCTGCAGTGCAACAAAAATGGCCACCACACTTAAGAAAGAAGAGCAGCGTGCAGTGATTTATTGCACATGTGTTTGGACGTCTACAAACTAAATGTGGGCCAAGGTGAAAGTTTATTAAAAAGAATCATTACTAGTGATGAGACATGGAGTCTAAGAGTAAACAGCAGAAACATCCTCAATCTGCCAAGAAAAAGCTCAAAAGTCAACATCAGCTGCTGACAATTTTCTGGGTCTGAAAGAAGCCAAAGAGGACAAAGATTCACATCTGATGAAGAGGTGAAGACAACAGTGCATTCTTTTCTTATAGGTCAACCAGAAACATGTTTTCATGAGAATACCAAAGCTTGTTGACAACAAAGTGCATTGAAAAAATATGGAAAAATCATGCACTTGATTTAGTCTTTTCTGAAAACAGATGAAAATCAATTTTATAGCCAGAGTGTTGATCATTTTTGACTCAGTTGTATATAGAAAGTAAAATATGGGCCTTTAAAAGAATAAGGGTGAGTGTTTCTGGAGAATAATGGGAGTGATTATGGCTTTATTACAGGCTTGTACATTCCCTGTCCATTTAGATGCTGTTCACGTATCATAACTGAGGCCAGATGACCCACATTTCTGCTGCACTCTTCCTGCTGTTTTTCCATTTCTCCATCACTTCCACATAAATCAAATACAATAAATATGATATGCTTTATTATATATACTACCATAATGCCATAGAAAGCATTATTAAATGGTTAATTAATAATCAGAAGCAGCTTGTACATATTAACATGACTTAACATCTGAGATAAAAGGAACTAATGAAGCATTTATTGATGACCTGTACAACTGTGTGTGGATGGAATATTGCTGTGGATCCCAGCGGTGCCTCCAATTTGACAGACCACTGGCCTGGGTATGCAAACCACACTAAACAAATAAGAGTCCTTGCTCAAGATACCTAATTGTAGACTGGCCTACAAATTGTAAGTTGCTCTGGATAAAAGATTCTGATAAATGTTATTATAAGTCTTAATTTAGATAACCGCCAGTAAGAGCATTACTCAATAAAGGCTGTTTTTTAGCACTTAGCAAGTCTACATATCAATAAAAACAGCTACCAAAGACATCTAATAGATTGTTCCGCTGGATAACCAAAGTCCCATTATTAGTGACCTTAATGGTAATTGTGATTGTATATATAAAATGTATTGTATATATATTTGAGGAAATTATTTTAATATAAAGTTATACATATTTACATAAAAGTAACACTTTTGGTTTCATTAAAAGCTTATGTGACGTGATAGACACTGTAATATTTTCATCCACCTGGCCAACACTGCAGCACTAATACAATGCAGAACATAATGCACTTGATACATCACAAAAGAAGCAGCAATATAGATAATACACTTGTGTTTTCTTAAGGTCTGTCAGTCATATATCATAAAAAGAAAATTACAAGACAATTTCAAATAAACTCATTACACAATTTGAAAAAATTTCACAGGTTAATACAATTCTGTATATAAAAAACAGTCTAACAAACTCCAAAGAAGCAATAAGTAGCATTTTTAAAATAACAGTTTATATTTTATTGGTTATGGATGCTGCATCACATGGGCTGGTACAGGCCAAAGGCAAAAGCTCATACTGATATCAATAATTTGTTCTCTGTACAAGCATAATGTTAATATGCTGCATGCAGTCCAGACACAACTTTGAGTGTTTCTATTAAACTCAATATTTAATTAATGGTGAAGTACCATAAGATTAAAATGTATATAGTACTGTGCAAAAGACGTAGTCTCTTAAATACCATAAAACTTAAAAAGATGGGTCTTCCAGGGCTCTTTAGTAAAGAAAAAGGTTAAATATAGAACCATGAACACTCAAATGGTTCTTTCCATGGTGAAAGGGTTCTTCGGATTGATTAGGCATGTGCTGTAGATGGTTCTATTCAGAATTTTTATAAATCTTCTATAAAGAAGAAACCTTTTGGTGATATAGAACCATTTTCAAAAGGCTTCTACACTCTTAAAAGAGATGGATCTTCAAAGGTTCTTTAGTAAAAAAAATGGTTAAATCTAGAACCATGAACATACTAAAAAGGTTCTTCTGATTGATGATATGTACTGTAAATTGTTCCATATAGACACCATTTGAAAATGATTATTACAAGCTTGCTATTGTAATGATAGCAGAACCTTAACCTGGGGCTATACTGAACCATATTTTTTAAAGATTATGTATAGAACCATTTAAATGCATTCCTCAACAATGTGAAGAACCCTTTCACCATGAAAAGAACCTTTATTCATGAGAAGGGTTCTTTGAGTGTTCATATCAAACAATTTTCTTTAGTTAAGAACCCTTGAAGAACCATCTCTATTAAGAGTGTAGAACTTACTTTCAGAGCTTCTTTACTTTCTTTTATAGATACACACTAAAGGGACAAGTCATATGAAAGCTGAACCCCTCTACTTTGTTCATTTCTGACTATTTTCAGCTGCTAATTAAAAATTATGTCTCAAATAAGTCCCTTCATTGCATTGTAGCCTGAAAAAAATTATCTATAGGGCTAAAAATCTAAATATGCCCATGTTAGTAATATTCAGTAGTAAATTGTCAGGATGTGTTATTATATTACAAACCTTAAAACACATTTTCTGATTATTTCAAGGGCTCTTTTATGAAAACAATCAATACTTTGTATTTACTACATGTATTAAACCCTAAAGACTTAGGCAATTGGAAAATCCTAAAACATGAAGTGGAGATTTAAGAGGTTAACATCATTAATCTCAGTAATAGGTATGTCTGTGCTTATAAAAATGGCACATATGATTAAAATAAATATAAATAAATAAAATATAAGTACAGTAAAAAGGAAATAATGCTGTAAGTGCATACAATTTGGTCCTATCACAATGATTTGTTAGGCTGACCAGCTGACTTGATTTAGCCAAACCATTTATTGGATTCAATCATTACTTTAAAGATTAATGAATCTTATTTTCTTACTTTTGCACAGGACTACATATGGCCTGGAAAGTATCCACTGATGCCTCACTACATGGACTACAGGAAACAGCAATTTAATTAGCTTTCATTCACCGTTGTACATTCCACATGTAGCATTCAAGCTAATATTTCAGGTTTGACTGCCACTTATTGCTTCTTTAAGCCTTTATAGCTACTTACATATCTGTGTATGTCTGGATCAGCTGTGGATACACAGATTTGGTGGGTAGTTTCCGTGAGGTGAGCGTTTACTGGAAGCAGCAAGGTAAACACAGAGGTTGTGAGGATTCTAATCCATGAAGAACTTAAACCCATGAGCAGTGCATCCTTGTCAGATGTTTATAACATAGGTATGAATGCAGGTCAAAGCCTACAGTGAAAGATATGTGCTCTGAATTTATCTGATTCAAATGTTCAATAGAAACTGTTCATAATGCTACATAAGCTCGTCAGGACAAATGACATGAGCCTACATATACATTATAAAGGCTTATACCAATTCTTTAACCTAAACCTAAGACTTGTAACAAAAGGCTTCATTGGTCATAGAGGCTGCATTGGCACAAGTGACGCCTAATGGAATAAGCCTTTATAAATGCTATGATAGGTTGATGTTAATTGTCATGCCAAGCTTAAGTAGGTTATCATAAATGTGTCATAGTTTGTACACATCTTCACATTCAATGTTTTTTTCTTTTTTTCTACATGTTTTCTTTCATTTCTAAAATGTTTTAGATTTTACTTCAAAGTAGACACACAACTGATGTCTCAAACACATTAAGAGGCAAGAAATGCAAGTAATGAACTCTTGATGAGACACAGCTGTTAACTGAAAGCCATTCCAGGTGACTACCTCATAAAGCTGACTGAGAAAATGCCAAGAAAGCTGCATCTAAGCCAGAGGTGCCTACTGTGAAGAATGTAAAATATAAACATGTTCTGGTTTGTTTACTAGTTTGTTTACTAAATAATTACAGGGGTTGGACAATGAAAGTGAAACAGCTGTCATGTTATTGTGGGAGGTTTCATGGCTAAATTGGACCAGTCTGGTGGCCAATCTTCATTAATGTCACATTGCACCAGTAAGAGCGAGTCAGGAAACGGTTTCCTCCACCAGCATCACGTAGTGACCTGACCACTATCCTGCAAGAAGAATGACTTAAAATCCCTCTGACCACTGTGAAGGACTTGTATATGTCATTCCCAAGACAAATTGATGCTGTATTGGCCGCAAAAGGAGGCCCTACACCTACAAATCAATTATTGTGGTCTAAAACCAGCTGTTTCACTTTCATTGTCTAACTCCTGTATATATGTATTTCTTAATAGATGGGATGACGTTAGTATTAGTGTACAATGCAGAACATTTTTAAATAATGAAAAACCACTGAACTTCCAAGTGTGTCCAAACTTTTGACGGGTACTGTATGCCAGTTTGACGTTTGCCAACGCAGCCTGTATGACAGTGATAAAGTCGTTATAAATGTTTGTGTAGTTTTATGTTGGTAATGACGAGCTTGTTACGTAGCCTTACTAACAATACTCACATGTATTCATGTGAATCAGTGAACACATTTGAACACAGTAGATTTAAAGCCCTGTGTTAGTCGGTGCATCCTGGTGGAGATGGGTTTGATTAACTATTAGCTGACCTGAGATATGTTCCAGTTTATGCTACAGTTCTACTGTCCCATTTCACACCTAATATATGTAGAGTAGTCTGGGGTCTGCTGATGAGCTCATCTCTCACTGAATGTTGGGGTTTGTTTTCTTTCCCCTTTTAAATGGCACATTCAGTTTGTTTATTAACAGCCATAACATTACAACCACCTCTTTGTATTTACACTCATTGTCCATTAGGTGTAGTCCATCTGTTTCTCTGTATAACTTGGTCAGGACCCCCACAGAGCAAGTATTACTTGGGTGGTGGAACATTCTTAGCACTGCAGTGACAGTGATGTGGTGGTAGTATGTTAGTGTTTGTTGCATAAGCAGCTCAGTGTCACAGTGGGCCACATCCTGAGGAGACAACCAACACTAACTAAGCTACTGTCTCTGTCTTTACATCTACAAGGTGGACCAACAAGGTTGGTGTGTCTAATAGAGTGGACACAGTGTTTAACATCTCCAGCAGCTCTAAGAATGGTCCATCCAAATAATACCTCCTCTGTAGGGGTCCTGACCACTAAAACAGGGACTAGCAGTGCATGCAGCTGGACTACAGTGTACAATTATTTAGTCATTGGAGCTAAAATGGACAATAAGTGTAAATACAAGAAAGTGGTTTTAATGAAGTGGCAGGTTGGTGTATCTACAAAACCTTACATATATGAATTACATTTCCAAAGCTCATATGACACATGCTTGGCTCAGATAATTGTGCTGTTCCGATCGTAATCTCTATGAAATAATGTATGGTTCCAGTCCAGTTTTCACAGGTGTCATGCAGATATACATCATCCAAATCCAAAACTGTCCATATGATGGCTTCAGGATGGTCATGGATTCCCAGGCCATACTGACCAAGCAGCTGTTTTGCGCCCATATTGTTAAATGTGAGGTGAAATTTGAATGTTAAAATGCCTGAACAGTGACTGTATTACATTTCCACCAATCAAACCTCAGCCGTCTTTCAATCTTCCTTCATCGTGCCAGTTTTCAGTCTTCTTATCCATGCAAAGTCATTCTTGGTCATTATAAGTTTAGGTGGGACTTTAATCAAACAGGTGACGTTTCCAATTGAGTCAGCAGTTCACTGGAATGGTATTCTCACTGGTTCTCAACACAGCCGCTCCACTGGAAGAACCATCTACGAGGAAGAGTTGAGATCAAGGCAGGTCACTGCTCGATTCCTGATAAAAAATAAAATGTAATAAACAGAAAAGACAATCAATTAAAAGTGTAATATCTCCACTCAACACTCATGCAGGTGGGTCTGAATTCAATCAAACTGTTACAAGACCATATTCAGAGTACTGTCCCTTTAAATGGTAATTATCACTGAACACTAATCAAAGGCTCCTCTGATTATTGGTTGTATTACTGTTGATTATATCTTAAAGGGCCCATTACATTGAAATCCAAATTGTTTCTTGGAAATACAGTTTTTTGTATTAATTACCGTTAAATGTCCAAAATAAATTTCATATATACAAAATAACAATTTTGAATAAATAGTTTTTATGATGTCACAAAAACCAGTTACAATCTACTTAAACCTGGTTCACACTAAAGGATAATCGGGCCAATTTCGAGGTTGATTTGCTCCTCCCGACAATCATAATGGGTCTCCCGATTTCAGAGTGATTGTAAACGATGATCTTCCCAGATGATTCTGTAGTGTGTGGTGACTATAATCCAATCTTTACCTCTTTGATCTTCTCCCTGGGCAGTCAGGGCTGCTCCCCATTGAGAATCGTATGTTCAATATTTAGACTCAGTATCACTGACACTGACGTCATGCCTGAAAGACCATCAACCAATGAGAGCCGAGCTGAACCGAATGTGTCAGTGTGCACCGAAGAAGTTAAAAGTGGCTAAACGGTGAGTGAGGTGAACTTGTGGAACACGAGTGTCTTTATAATGTGCTGTTATGGTTTCATCCACATCCTTTTCTTTTTCATGAGCAGCTCTCACAACTAGAACTGAATTAGTTTTGCTGTCATCCGCCATGTTTGTTTACATCTAGTTCTTGAGAAACTCCCGCAAGGCTCAGAGCTGTTAATCTGAAAGTATGTAGTGTTTCCGGGCAGGTGGTGAAGTGTGGGGCGTCTTTATGACTAACAACGATCAAGGACAGAAAAATCTGTGTGGTATGTGTGGGGTTTCTCTCATTTTCTACATCGTTTAATATTTTTTATATACAGTGGTAACCCTACTTATGAGCATCCCTACTAACGAGTATTCCAGGTAACGAGTTGAGATCTCGGAATATTTTTGTTCCAGGTAATGAGTAAAATTCCAAATAATGAGTAGCGTAAATTTGTTAAAGTATGCCAACCGCTAGGGGCGCTGCAGTTGTAGCATCCCCTAGATGCTAGCGTAGAAGAAGAGGTCAGTCATTACCTTTGACTGCTGTCCAGTGAAAGTGAAAGTGCTAGTGAAAGCGACGCAAAGAAAGCAAAAGGTAGTGAACAAGAAAGTTAGATACATTTTACTTTTACTTTTCATATGATAAGTGTAACCATGCCATACATGTACGCCCGTCCTCCTGTACTCCTTAGCCGCCAGCCTACACTAGCGCCATTGTCGTCTCGTTTATGTTTTAAAAAACCCATATAAACACATTATTTAGCATATTACAGTATACTGTATATTGGCCGGCTGACACAGCTTAATCAGTTTTACATGTATTCTTATGAGGAAAATGCATCCAGCTAACGAGCAAACCAGCTAACAAGCTCGGCTCCTGCACGGATTAAACTTGTAAGTAGGGTTACCACTGTACTGTAGTGTGAACCAGGCTTTAGTCAACAGCAGTTTTGTTCCAGTGAAGTATTTCAGCCTGAGCTACTTTCTGAATTATTCACAATACAAGACATCCAATCAAAACAGAGCTCATTTACATATATCAGTCTTAAAGGCACAGTATCCCATATAATATATTTGTAATGGATTATTCTTTGTTGTATTAATTCCACTACTAGCAAAGCAGCTCAGTGAAGATACAGTGTGGAGAACTATATCACAACAATATTTAATTGTATGTGTGTTAAATTGATTAAGTGTGTTAAATCTCATGAACAGTGCAGTTCTGTAATTTGTACAGAATTCATGCAACACTTTCAAATAATTACT
>BRDA01042959.1:0-17354 GCA_036984385.1 Crenuchus spilurus
TGCCATCTCCACATCATTGCATTCAGTTTTTATTCACAATTTGTATAGCGTCCCAACTTTTTTGGAATCCGGTTTGTACATAAACATCTATTAAAACATTCTCATCTATCAAAATGTTGTCAGATTTACTCTGTAATGATCTTTAAAATGATTATGTGCTTTGTTAGTTGTCATGGCAGACCAAACAGCAGCCTACCATAAAGGGAATGATGTTTGTGATAGTATTTTTATTCTGTTGTGTATAGAAACAGTGTCTACAGAATCGTTTTGCAGTAATGGGTCATTATTTTTGGATGAGACATAACTGCCCAGTAAACTTCACATTCTTAGTTCCTCTTTTCCAATATGTGGAAGTGAATGAAAGGTTCACTTGACAACCACAAACACCTGCTACAAGCCTTCACCATTGCATGGTTTGTGTGTGCCACTGCACAAGAGGATTGTGGTTCATAGCTCATGAGTTTACTCACAGCTGTACGGAAGTAGTTCCTCTGTACTATTCTTGGAGAAGGATCTCTTTAGCACAATCAGTGCCCAACCTGCTGCACAGTGTGAGGCTCAGGAATATGATCTGAACACTACCACCCCTAACCATACTAACCATAACACTACTAACCCTAACCATATTAACTTTAAACCTAACCCTAACCATACTAACCATAACACTACTAACCCTAACCATATTAACTTTAAACCTAACCCTAACCATACTAAACAACCCTACAAAACCTAACACAAAAACATAATTCTACTAACCCTAACTCAGACCCTAATCCTACCATTAAACTTAGCCCTAACCCTTGACCTAGCCCTAACACTAGCCTTAACCCTAGGCCTAACCATAACTCTAGTCTTAACACTAACTCTGGCCCTAACCTTAAACCTAACCCTATCCCTTGCCATAAACTCTAGCCCTAACCTTAAACCTAAACCTAACCCTATCTCTTGCCCTTGCCATAAACCCTAGCCTTAAACATTAACCCTAACCCTAAATTTAGCTCTAACTCTAGCCCTAAATCAAACCCTAGCCCTAAACTTAACACTAGCCTTAGCCTTAAACCTAATTCTAACCCTTCTAATTACCCTTCTGCATGCATTTCAAAGACCCACCAACATGCCTGAAAATCATCAGCAGTCAGCTAAATAACAGACTGCAATATTAAATACTGCATCTAATATAGCACAGATGATTATGCAGTAAAGGTCAGCAAAACAAACAGACTTTGAGCAGCACTATCATATGAACAGTTGAGCATAAAGATAGTAACAATAATATGCAACTGCAAATCCAAATCAAAACAATCAAACAGCATTTAAAACCTATTCCTACCTGTTTGAAGTTCATTCTGCATCTCATTGTTGCTTCAAAGTCTTGGTCTCTGCATCAGTTCTAATATCATGATGTATGATCATCAGTGCAAGTCCATTCAGTCATTAGTCAGTCATCATGTTCCAGAGATATGCCTTCAAGTGAAACTGGTGAAGGAGGGCTCAGCACTGGCAATGACTACAGGCCTCGTTAGAGGAACATTCATGACAGTGTGACAGACTCAGCTTTATTGTCATTCAAACCACATGACATGAGAGAACAATAAATTGTTTCCTAAGTTTGATGTGTAGCATGATTAAAATAAGAATAAACAAGATAAATATGAAATTGAATAAACTAAATAAATAAAATGTAAAGTATTTATATTACAAAAAATAAAATACAATATTGCACAATGTACTGTAGCAGCAACATCTTAGGTTGATAAGGTGCGATAGTGCTGAATTTAGAGCAGCAGAAACAGTCAGTGTCACAGTTCCATCCATCCATTATTACACCCACTTAATCCTTATCAGAGTCGCAGTTAGTCCCCTACCCCCTCACTGGGTGCAGAGCAGGGCAGTAGTGTAACAGTTGTGTTCCATATATAGTTTTTATGCAAAGCGGAGTAGTTTAGCAGCCTGACTGCATCTGCGTACTTTTTCAGTCTAGCTGTTTTTGTCTGGATGCTGTGCAGCGTCCTTCCAGAGGGAAAAGATTATGTGTAAAATGGATGGGGTTACAAAAGATGCAAATGGCTCTTTCCCTGCATCTGATGGCATAAATGTCACATATGGTTGACAAACTGCACCATATTGTTTTCCGTGCAGGCTTTACCACTATCTGCAGTAGCACCTTCTCTATTACAGTGCAACCAGCAAACCAGACAGTGAGGAAGGTGGTCAGGATGCTCTCCACCACACAGCTGTAGGACCTGAGGACGTCCATATTCAGGCTTATACAATTGTTGGTGGACTTTCTTTTTGACCACTGTAGTATTAGTTTGCCAAGTTATTGTGTTGGTCAGATGTACCAGAAGGCAGAGGTCTGTGCGGGACTGATTTTTTAAAACACGCTCCCACCCGCTCCTGCCAACAAATCAGCAGCATTGGTCCTGCTCCCTCCCGCCACATACACATGTATGTACCAGGGGTGGTACTAGGGCCGGGCCACGGGGCTAGATACTGTCTTTTCTCAATAGCTCTGGAACTTATATCGAACCCCAGAACTGATCGACCAACAACCGCTCTGCTCCCACACCCCCCGTTCTGCCCCTCTGAGTGAAATTCTTTACGCGCACACCCCCACCCCAAACTTGGATGACAAACTTAACATGCGCATCCACAGTACATCCACAGTGTGCACTCTCCACAGTTGAAATTGACTGACCGTCTACAGGCTTTGTCATTTCTGTGGCACAATGACACACATCACTCCATGTTCATGTGACGCTCCACCAATATTTTGAATGAGTTTATGACTTTCTTACTGACTGATTAGCTGTTTTATGTTCATTATGCAGGGTAATCATTGCATGATGATTATAATTTTCTAGACTATTTAATCATTTTTGTAGGATTTTTCTACAAGTGCATGTGGTCCCGATCCTGCATCATCTGGACTGACTGACTGCCTCTGTGGCTTGCAGGTCAAGAAATCCATTATCCAGTTGCATATGAATGAGGAGATTCCCAGTGCTGCCAGCTTGGACACCAGTTTCTGTGGGACAATATTCAGAACTGAAGAACTGAATTCCAAAAACAGCACTCTTATGTAGGAGTCCTTGTTCTCTGGGTGAGTGAGGGTCTGGTGGGTCACATCAGTGATGGTATCAGCTGTAGACCACTTCAACCTATACGCATACAGGTGAGAGTCCTCAGTCACATCAATGGTCATCATCAACCTCTCAAAGCACTTCAGGAGAGAGCGGTGGAGTTGGAGGCCTTGAAATGAGCATAGAAGTAATACAGAGTGTTGAGGACCGCTGGGTCACCAGAGCACTGTGTGTCACTCTTTTTTTCATACTGTGCTGCCTCCATACCTGCAGAGTCAACAATGGGCATCTGCACATCATACTCTTCCTTCATATCCTGCCTTAACTGTTTGTCATCAGTAGCAATGTATCTGAAAGGTATTCTAAGGCGTGGTAGTACAATGCATACTCTGTGTCAAACTTCTGTGATCAGGTGGTCTTTAATTGGCAAGAAAATGTTTCTTTTCCAGTACTATTGGAAATTTGCAGCAGCTGTGTTTGACCTTTGGGTTTGCAGTTTGTCTATGCAAGGCACTGATGTAGTGACTTCAATACTTGCAGTCAGAGAGCCATGTTTTCTCATACATTCTATTGTTTTGTTTTTCAAAAATATGGTTATAGGCTGTCCTGACAACCACAAATCAATTTCGACACTATCAGATTTGGACAATTGAGTAATTGGATCCACTGGCCTGAACCAACCTTTAAACTCCTAACAAAATACATAAACAATAACCAGTAACTGAGGCTAGAGCATAGAAATCAAATGTTTAGTGTCACTAAGAAGCTGTGATGGGTCATACTGTGCTGAGGCGTTGGAGTGTGTGTCAAGAAATTCTGGAAATCTGTTATGAAGTGTGTATCAAGGCTTGCGTTGTTAAGGGTGAGTGATGTCACTGATGATGTCTGAAGCCTCACTGGTTCAGGAAGTGGTTTGAGTGTGCATAATTTAAGATTTATGAAGTGCACATGGTGAGTTGGTGGTTAGAATGCTCGCTTCTCAGCGCTGGGGTCTTGAGTTCAGGTCTCCATCTGGATAGAGTTCAGGTGAACTGGGTAATCTAAATTGTCTCTGTGTGTGTGTGTGTGTGTGTTGTGTGTGTGTGTGTGTGTGTGTGTGTGTGTGTGTGTGTGTGTGTGTGTGTGTGTGTGTGTGTGTGTGTGTGTGTGTGTGTGTGTGTGCCCAGTGAGGCACCCTGCATCCCGGAGAGGGGTGTAGGGAACTAACCACAATCCTGACCAGGATTAAGCGGATAGGATAATCCATGGCTGGATAAATATGATGCACACTGGATCCCAGCAAAATTTCTGTGTTAGTGTTAAATATTGATTCTGAATCAAAGTGAAGTCACCATCCAGTATTCATAAACAAAATCATGGTCCCATCTTTAGAAAACACTGCAGCAGTTTATACATAAACATCTCATGTCCTATTCAATTTATCTAAACATTGAAAATATACAGACACGTTTTTGACATTAATAGACCTCTATTACTATTAATCACACATCACAAACAGATTACATGAATCAATGAGCGAAACACACAAAATCAAATGAATCATTTCTAACTGAATGTTTTGGCCAGCAGGTCAGTTTGTGTGCACATGAATTCTCAAGAAATTAACCTTTTTGTGAACCAATTAGATAAAAAACTTCAAGGTTTCATGAGGCTTCATCTGGCATCACTACTAATAAGTTAAACGGCATAGAGAGTTAGTATTCAACAAAGAATAGAAGCATGAAGGAGTCATTAATACTTCATGAGAGATAGTGCTGATGATGGTTGAACAGGTGCAGGTGTGGCTGATCCAGGAACTGATTAGTACAGGACAGTGACATCTGCTGGCCAGGTGTGGAAGTGCCTTGCAAGTAGGGAGAGGTAAGATGTGTCCTGGGCAGTGCTGAATTAAGTGGTGGAGCTCTGCAGAGTAGATAATGGCAGTGGGAGTGTTGGCTGAGCAAAACAAACTGAGGTGTGCTGGCAGTGCTGGCATTATCTTCTTGAATTAAATTATAAACACAAATTTGATGCATAACTGTGCAACTACACTGTGTGGACAAAAGTATTACAAATGTATGCTCATACACTCTTTCTTCTGAACTTAAGTGTATTAAAAAGAGTTCTGGGTAACTGTCTTTACTGTCATGAGAAGGCTACTATATCTTGGATCACTGAGGACAGGATTTGTTAGGATTCAGTGACTTGTTAGTGAGGTCAGGATGTTGGATGATCATCACCACCTCATAGGTTCATGCCTTTCTGCTCCAGAGTCCTGTTCTATTGGCAGTACTTCTCTACAGGGACGAAAGTTCTATTAGTACACTTAATTGTGAACATTTTTACCATATATTGCATTTTCATGTAGGTAATTGTATTTGTATGCCATTGTTTAATTCTTTCAAGGGTTTTATTCACACCTTTGGTTTTGGTTCAAGTTGACATTTCAACCTGTTTAGTGTAAGAGGGTCTCACTTCTTTTAACACAAACTCTTAAAGTGTGAAATCATACACACCTGCGTTTGCAGACATGTTTCTCTGCATGCCTGCATGCCCACACAGACAGACGCACACACTAAATGTATGTATGCTTATGCCTGTATTACCACAACAGAACAGGACGTGGTGTAAAGGTGTGAATAAACAGCATGTGACAGAGCAGGATCAATCAGGCTAACAAAAAAGAAAATCTTTCTGATTATACCTGAACTCGTGGTTATCTACACTGCTGAAAAAGATTTGTTTTACACATTATAAATTAAAAGAGCTCCCACATTGATTGTTTTCTTAACTTACTATTTTATGTCTGAATGAGCTTGAAGAGACATTTTACTTATTATATTATGAAGTCCCTGAGATGATTAGTGCTGTTATTTTTTATAGCTGTTATTTTTAAGTGGTGTGGACATAAATTATTTTTTTGAGGCAACAAGGTAATAGAGACAACAACATAATGTATTGAGGTCACAAGTTAATATTCAAGGTTATACATTACATTTCTTGTGGCCATGAATTATGATATTGAGGCTATAAGTTATGTTTTTAAAATACATTACTGAAGTATTTTATGGTCACAGAATAGATCTGTGTACCTAAATTGTGGCATCAGAATTTTCATTTGTGGTCTCAAAATAATAATTGGTGGTTATACCTTTTAACCACCATATCTGCTTAAAGATGCCATACTTTATTGACATTTTTAAATGATATAATGTACTCATCTACAAATGACACAAACTTAACAAAGATCTGCATCACTTATATTATTGTAATTACTGCAAATTAACCCTTTATTGCATTCACTTGCTTTGAAATATTTTCTTTAATACCAAATACACAAAGAAAATACAGATGCTGAGGATAAATACTCTTCTTAAAAGAGAGGGATTAAATCTTACATGTAAGGGAATTTTGAGGTTTTATCAAATACATTGATTAAATATGTACATGGCTTCAAATCAGCAACATTTCTCAGTAATCTCCATTGTGATTGGAAATCATTGTGACAGTCATCATTAATAATGTGTTTTAATGTATTTTGAATCAAAATAAAAACTATTTTGCCTTTTCTTACATGTCATGTCATGTCATACGCCGTCATCGCTTTTTATCCTGCGCGACGTCCGAGCCAGTATGGCATTCTTAGTTTTTGACTTCATTTGTGCTCTGTGGGATAAATAGACTGAGTAAGCATCCCAATCTCTTGTCAGCCCTGCAGTCGACTCGATGTCGTGCTAAGTTGCACCTAGCATACACCTCATCATGAAAAATCAACATTCAGTGTTATTAGCAGTAAAGCAACATAACACTTAAAGTAGTAAGAACCGTGCTGCAGCCCACAGTTCCATGTCCCGTTGGATGGGGAGTGTGATCGCTCTTTGTCTGGAACCTCCTCTTCGACCTTCGACCTTACCATCAATAAATAAAATGTGATTTTTCATTAAAAATCTGATTTGTTTTAGAAGACCGTGTTAATTGAAAAAGTATGACCAAACAGTTCTTAATCTATTATTTCAAATACACACAATAGAGGGTTAAGACATTCCCTTATATTAGTTATGTAATAAAGGACATATTTCAATATGGGCATCAACATTTACATGAAAATAAGTGGGTCATTACTGTAGGATGTTTGACCTACTATCATTATAACTCACATATCTCATAAGACAATGAAACAGTAGGGTTGATGAGAGAATTTTGTATTTGTCATCAACCAAAAATCAGATTTACATATTTTTGCATTTATTACTGATGTAGTCATTCAGCTGAGACCTGTATGGGGCCCACATTTTGCCACTTCAGTTTAAACTGGAGCCTCAAGACTAACACTGCTATCTAACACGAGAACTCAAAAGTCACCTAAATAGCTCAGATGTTTTGAATAAAATATATCAGCATAACTCCCAACATTCTCAAATGATATCCACACTCTGAAAATGAAAGATTACTGAAAGGCCTTAACATGTCCCCATAACCTTTCTTTTTTAGATTCCTTGAAAACATTATCTTATCCGCTTAATCAGAAATCAGAAAACTTTATTGTCATTGTACAATTACAATGAAATGAAGGCCCAAGCTATTTATTGCTGGGAGGGCAGCCATTTACGGCGCTCACTTAGAATCCTCATGAGTCCTCTACCCCATCACCTACTACCTACTCACTGCACAGGGCAGAGCATCAACATTATACAGTGGGGCCAAAAAGTATTTGGTCAGCCACTGATTGTGCAAGTTCTGCTACTTAGAAAGATGAGAGAGGTCTGTAATGTTCATTATTGGTACACTTCAACTATGAGACAGAAAATGAGAAAAAAATCTAGGAAATCACATTGTAGGATTTTTAAAGAATTTATTTGTAAATTATGGTGGAAAATAAGTATTTGGTCAATAAACAACCAGCGAGAATTCTGGCTCTTATAGACCTGTTAGTTCTTCTTTAAAAAGTCCTCCTATTCTGCACTAATTACCTGTATTAACTGCACCTGTTTGAACTACAAAAGATACCTGTCCACACTCTCAATCAATCACACTAAAAGAGCTTTCTAACAGGGACAAAATCATAGACCTGAACAAGGTTGGGATGGGCTACAGGACAATAGGCAAGCAGCTTGGTGAGAAGGCAACAACTGTTGACACAATTATTAGAAAATGGAAGAAACACAATATGACTGTCTGGGGCTCCATGCAAGATCTCACTTTGTGGGGTAAGGATGATTCTGAGAAAGGTCAGGAGTCAGCCCCGAACTATACAGGAGGACTTGATCAATGACCTGAAGAGAGCTGGGACCACAGTCTTAAAGAGAACCATTAGTAACACACTATGCCATCATGGTTTAATATCATTCAGGGCATTCAAGGTCCCCCTGCTCAGGCCAGCATATGTTCAGGCCCATTTGAAGTTTGTCAATGACCAAAGGAGGCATGGGAGAAGGTCATGTGGTCAAATAGCATCAAAATAGAGCTTTTTGGTACCAGCTTCATTCACCATGTTTGGTGGAAAAAGAATGCTGAGTTGCATCCCAAGAACACCACACCTACTGTTAAGCATGGGGATGGAAACATCATGCTTCATGCATCATGCATCATGCTTTGGGGCTATTTTTCTGGAAAGGGGACAGGACGACTGATCCATGTTAAGGGAAGAATGAACGGGGCCATGTATTGAGATTTTAAGCCAAAACCTCATTGAAGATGGAACATGGCTGGGCCTTCCAGCATAACAATGATCCCAAACACACCACTTGGGCAATGAAGGAGTGACTCCATAAAGGTCCTGGAGTGGCCTAGAAAATTTGTGGAGGGAGTTGAAGTCCATGTTGCCCAGCAACAGACCCAAAACATCACTGCTCTAGAGGAGATCTGCATGGAGGAATGAGTCAAAATACCAGCTACAGTGTGTGCAAACCTGGTGAAGACTTACAGGAAACTTATGATCTCTGTCATTACCAACAAAGGTTATGTTACAAAGTATTGAGTTGAACTTTTGTTATTGACCAAATACTTATTTTCCACCATAATTTACAAATACATTCTTTAAAAATCCTACAATGTGATTTCCTGGATTTTTTTTTCTCATTTTGTCTCTCATAGTTGAAATGTAGCTAAGATGAAAATTACAGACCTCTCTCGTCTTTCTAAGTAGGAGAACTTGCACAATCAGTGGCAGACTAAATACATTTTTACCCCACTGTATATACAATTACACAGCAACTTCACATTTTTACATGAATGCAATGTGCTCATATGACCAGTTGTGAGGTAAACATCCAGGTTTGTAGAAATACTCTAAAAACCTGTTTATCCTGTATACTGTATATATATATATATATATATATATATATATATATATATATATATATATATATATATATATATACACAGTTCCAGTCACAAGTTTGGACACACCTTCTCATTCAATGTCTATTTTTTTTCCTACATTGTAAATGAACACTGAAGTTATCCAGATTATGAGTGAACACATAATGAGTCATGTAGTAAACTTAAAAGTGTTAAACAAACCAAAACATGTTTTATATTTTACTTCAAAGTAGACACACAACTGATGTCTCAAACACATTAAGAGGCAAGAAATGCAAGTCATGAACTCGTGACAAGACACAGCTGTTAACTGAAAGCCATTCCAGGTGACTACCTCATAAAGCTGACTGAGAAAATGCCAAGAAAGCTGCATCTAAACAAGAGGGGCCTACTGTGAAGAATGTAAAATATAAACATATTCTGGTTTGTTTAACACTTGTTTACTACATGATTTCTTATGTGTTCCTCCATAGTCTGGATGACTTCAGTAATCACAATGTAGGGAAAAAAATTAAAACATTGAATGTCCAAACTTTTGACTGGTACTGAATAATAGTATATATTAGTATAGAATAATATATTAACAAATTACACTTGTTTACTAAATAATCAGTCAGCCAAAGTCCCTTTTATGGTGACACCAGGAGTCAAGTGTTATATGACTGTCAGCCTGAGGCCGTTTTCCTGTCACGCGAAGCTCTGAGCATAATATGATTTTTGTCCTGAGACCCTTTTATCGACAAACCCACTGACCAGCAGCCAGCAGAACTCAGCCCGAGTCGTCATGTTATGCAGGTGAGCAGACATTTAAAAAATCACAAAACTCACATTCCCACCATCTAAAATTCCCTACTGACCAAAATGTAAAACAGACTTCTGAACTGACAGATTTTAGTCATGTGCAAACCTCAAATGGTAGCACTTACAACCTAAATGAGTGGCAGAACAATTGACGTGGTTCTTCAGTAGACTTAAAGTGTAAATGAAGCATCCATTCCAAAGTGAAGCACCAGGGTGTTCATGCCCTCTCCACACATCTCAACGTATTTGTCAAGAAATCTGTCACAACAAGGTCACAGTCTGTTAAGGGGACATATTTTCCATGTTTCAGTGTCAAAACAAAACAAGATTAAAGAATTGTTAGTCTCATTTTCACCTCTAGAATAACAGCATTCATCAGGGTATTTTCCAGAGACGGCTGACATTTTCTTATATAAGACTGGCAACAATATCATAGCCGAATTTTCAGAATTCATATCTTACTTTATAGCTGTTCTCTGACATCAGCAGTGTCGGCTATACTGCTTTAAAAATGGCAAAATCACTACAGTATACGTACTTGCTATAAGCAGTTAGCACATAAAAGAAAGTGAGCGAATCTGTATTTACAGAGTACAGTCAAAAGTTTTGATACCACTTTACATAAAGTGATACCACTTTGATACCACTTTACATAAAACTTTACTCAAATATTCTCAGTGAGACACTGCAAGCAATTCTGAGCTCTTGTGGCACAAATCTGAGTTGTACAATGAACCTATAATGTCCGTTCAGTCCTGTGCAGACAGAATATATATATTTTTTAATTGTTCAGCATTAAGTTTTAATTTGTTTAATTTAAATTACAAATGATAAAACACATTTTCTGATCAACTGAATGCTTCTTTTACTAAAACATCAACATTTTGTATGTATTTGGTGTACCGGTATTTGCTTTATAATAACACTAAGATAACATGAAGATTCAAACAGAGAATTTTAAACAATACATTGGACTATTTCTACAGTAGACACAATAGTAGATGAGTGAAAAATGGCCTGGAAACATTTGATCAAGAAATATTTAGACGGTTAAAAAAATAAAACACAACACATTAAAAATAGCACACAGTTAAATAAAAAGGTGAGAATGTGCCATAAGGAAGTTGTGCTCAAGCCACGGACAAGTTGATAAAGAGGAGTGCTAAACTAGACTGTTTCACACTAGCCGGGGTTACAAGTTGTGATGAATTGTCAGCAGGGCGTTCTCTGTTACCATGTATATTGACTGGACCAGTCAAACATACAGTACAGTACAAATGCACAAGTTTTCATTTAAAACCATTTGTCTTGGAAGGGCAACAAACACATATTTAATCTACACAAAACTCAATGAATCATTTAATCACTTTCTCACTCATTTGTTGACAATCTGGAGATCACATGCACATATTTGCTGCTTTGGTGGCTACTGCCTTTGTACCAGATCATGAGTACAATCATATGTTGACATCACCTTTTTGAAATTACATAATTATTAATTTTTTCTTACTAGGCCTAATTCACCTGTCACAACTTTTTTGGAATGTAGAGAATGTAGAATTCAAAAGTGTTTTTTCATGATTTAAAAATGTCTGTATTGTAGATTAACACTAAAGTCATCTAAACTATGAATAAACACATCTGTAATTATTTAGTAAACAAACAAGTAAACAAACCAGAATATGTTTATATTTGACATTCTTCACAGTAGGCACCTCTTGCTTAGATGGCAGCTTTCTTGGCATTTTCTCAGTCAGCTTTATGAGGTAGTCACCTGGAATGGCTTTCAGTTAACAGCTGTGTCTTGTCAAGAGTTCATGACTTGCATTTCTTGCCTCTTAATGTGTTTGAGAAATCAGTTGTGTGTCTACTTTGAAGAATCTAAAACATGTTTTGGTTTGTTTAACACTTTTAAGTTTACTACATGATTATGTGATGACTTCAGTATTAATTTATAAATGTAGGAAAAACATAAAAAAATAAAAACATTGAATAAAAACATTTTTGTGCATAGAAAGCTTTTCATTCATAACACTGCACAGTTAAAATGTGAATGTAAATGTTGTGAATGATTGCAAGATGATCTTACTTTTCTCTGATAAAACATACTTGCAGTTCCCCTCTGTCTCTCTCTCTCTCACACACTCTCTCTCTCTCACCCCCACCCCTTTAGTTCTTTGCTCTGCACTGGTTCAACCAGACAGTCATAACTCTTGAGTGCTTTGCAGACTGCATTTTACACAGACTGACATGTAAGTCTTAATTGTTGTTTTCATGCTATCTTGTAAAGTTTTTGGACCGTATTTTCTGTATTACTCCAATATAAACAATGGTTTATTAATGACTCTCTGAGAGATAAACGTTCTTTACAGTAATACTAGCTGATGTACTGTCAGTAAATTTTTTTATTCAAATGTATTATATGTAATCTATTTCAATATCATAGTATATAATAGAGCAACAGGAGATTTGATTAGTACTGTTATTTTTAGCAATATTCATGTTTCAGTGATTTTTAAGCTAAAACACAAGTCTTGAATCAACATTAAGTAGTTTCATTTACCCTCATTTCAAAAGTTGAGACTTTCATCCACAGCCACTACAAACTGATTTGAGCACCGCTTGATTCAGCTCAGGGAAAATACCCAAGTCATACAGCACCCACAGATTTCAGTTTTCATTTCAAATAATTTAGCCCATTTCTCTGAAATCTGCCAATTTCTTTGAAATAAGTAGCTCCTGAAAATCTTGTTGTATTTTCTTTTTCATATTTGATTGTCTATTTACACTGGTATTTCAAAAATGTGTGCAGTGAAGAGAACGTCTGTCAAACAGCGATCAGCGCTCAATACTGTTTATCACTAATAAGCTTATAAACTTTCTCACAAGAGCTTTATACAAACGTCAAACTATCACATACAGCTGAATTAAGAGTGAAAGGTTAATGAGACTTATCTCCCCAAAATCTTCCCACTAACTGAAACCACATCCTCGCTTTAGACAGACTACCATATCAACTGACAAGAAAAGATCTTTATCATAACCATGCATGATAGTATTCAAGTTAAATTAGGTACTCAATGTTACGTAAAGGCTTGTGTCCTGCAAACCTCCTAATAGAGTTAACTTTGTGTTTTACAAAATTCAATTTTGGGTTTATAATGAATATTTAATGAATATTAATGAGAATGTGAATGACCATTTTGAAAGACTTTTAGGCAGCATTTTTTTATCCTCCCGAATTTAACTGTTCTAAGTGATTGTGGAGTGATTATAATCCAGTATGAACTTGAAACATGCATTGTTTTCATGGTCTAACAATAAACAGCTATAGACTGATTTTAGTCCATTCTGAACCTACAATATGTATCGTTTTTACAGTCCGTGTGGTAGAATTTTAATCCAGTATGAATATGTGTGTAAAATGTATGGTTCATGAGAATTTCATTTACTAATGATTTACAAATGATTTATTAATGATTTGTTAACATTTGTAAAAATGAATACAGTCATTAGTAACTACATGAACTGTCATTTATAAACATTTGTTCATGTTCAAATCCTCAAGAACTAATGATGTGTTCACAATTATTAATCATTAATTAATGGCTTATTAATGAAAATTATTATAAAGTGTTACCAATAACTGTGTAATGATTTGAACCCGAATCAGAAGTGAGTGTAGTTTTTGCAGTGTCACTTCAAGTAATAACAGAATAATTTTAATCCGGTATGAATTATGGATTACTTGTAGCTCTTACAGCGTGACAGTACTAATTGTGGACTGAATTTAATCCAGTATAAATATGAAATTATGATCGTAATGACTGAGACTGAAATTGCCAAGTAATTTATGTTCTATTCCATGCATATTAATGAGCTTGATATTTAATGTAAATGTCCATTTTGAAAGGTTTACACTGATATGATATTTTCCCTCTTCTTTTTTTGGGCAGTCAAAATGTCTGTGGTTCTTGATATTTCTGATCTGGAATATTCTGAAATAAATGGCACCTTCAATTACTCATATGACTATAATGAGGATTGCTGTGGGGAGGTATGTGATCATCACACCAGCATGAACTTTGAAGCCATCTTCATTCCCATCCTGTACTCTGTGGCGGTGGTCCTGGGGCTGCTGGGTAATGGGCTCGTGCTGGTGGTCCTGTGGCAGAAGAAACACAGCTGGAGTGTGACTGACACCTTTGTCCTTCACCTGAGTGTGGCTGACATACTGCTGCTGCTGACTATGCCACTGTGGGCAGTGGAGGCCACTTCTACTGGATGGATATTCGGCACGGAGCTCTGCAAGTTGACTGGAACTGTCTTTCGGGTAGGGAAGGAGCTTTTTTTTTGGGGGGGGACAACTTTAGATGCCAGTTTCCCAGATCCAGGTGTAAGACTAGAGTCCTAACGTGGAGTTAATTTAATCCAGTATGAATCTGCAGCATGTGTAGATTTAATGGTTATACAGGAATAATTGTGTAATGAGTTTAACCCATGAGTGAAATTAAATTATTTTATAGTGGAAATATGTTAATCTGTGAATCTGAAGCATGTGTAGCTTTTGTAGTGACAGTTTGGCAATTGCGTGGTGATTTTAATCCAGTATGAATCTGAAAATGTATGTAGATTTTGCAATCTGATAGTATTAATAGTGGAGAGGTTTTAATCCAGTATGAATCTGTGGTGTGTAGTCTTTAGAGTCTGTGAGGAACAACTTTGGAGGAATTTTAATCCAGTATGAATTAGAAACTGTTTTGCAGACTGACCGTAATAACAGTTTTTGAGTTTAATTTTTTTACATCGTTTTTTTTTTTCAAAATTTACAGGTCAACTTCTACTGTGGAATTTTCTTGCTGGTGTGCATTAGCCTGGACCGTTACTTGTCCATCGTCCATGCGGTGCAGATGTACTCTCGCAAGAAGCCCTGGCTGATCCAGCTCAGCTGCATGACTGTCTGGTTGTTTTCACTGCTTCTTTCCATCCCAGATGGGATCTACCTGCAGGCCTCTAATGATTCCAGAAGAGGGGTAAAAGTGGAGTGTGTCCACTGGTATACCTCTGAAGCTTGGCGTTGGCGTTTAGCCACCAGAATGATCTACCACATCTTGGGCTTCTTACTTCCAGCCGTAATTCTGCTTTTCTGCTACACCTGCATCCTCCTGAGACTGCAGAGAGGCTCTCAGGGAGTGCAGAAACAGCGGGCCATGAGGGTCATCCTGGCCTTGGTTTTGGCCTTCTTTTTCAGTTGGACGCCCTATAACATCACTCTCTTTATGGACACCCTCCACACCAACCAAAGCAACAACAGCACCTACAACAACAACTGTGATACCACCACAGTTCTGGATATTGCTCTAAGTGTCACTTCCACGCTTGGATATCTGCACTGCTGCATAAACCCTGTGCTGTATGCTTTTGTTGGCGTTAAGTTTCGGCGCCATCTGCTGGACATGGCCAGGCCTATCAGCTACAGGTTGAAGGGCAGGGTGAGCACCGTCTCTCGCAAGACCTCAGTGTGGTCCGAGTCTGTGGATACCTCTCACACTTCAGCTTTTTAAGAGGATTTTGTGCATTTTGTGTCCGTTTCAGGTTTGACAAATCTCATTCTAGCACAGCAGCCCAAATGTGTCATTTTTGGCAAAAATGTTCATGTCTTAAGTTTTGTTTTGATATGAAAGTCAAAAATCTATTTGATTTACCTTTGGAATTTGAATTCAACATTTTTCTTTCCATTTATATTTTTCATGAGGCCATTTAAATGCCCATTATTCAACTTCTCTTTATCTCTTAGAATTATAGAGCCTCTGCTTTTAAGACTGTTATACATAAATGATATCTGCTCTGATTGGCTGTCCTGCATTTCCTCAGTGAAAAAGTAAAAAAAAAAGAACCTGAATGGGTGGAGCTATACTGCCTGAAAGCTGAATATGTGACAATATGTAAATGAAATGTTCTCTGTGACATCACAAACAGTGAAAGTTTTGGCAGCTTTGTTTCCATACATGGACTGTGCACTTACATTATGTTTTTGTACTCATATCATACTCATTTGTTTTGCTTTAAAGATACATTTTTAATGATTTGAGCCTTTTAACATAGTTATGAATTTTGTTTTCATGACTTTCTGCACTTTCCTTGATTAGCAGCATATATAGAAGCTTGGATATTATTTAAGATGAACTCTGGTCAAAAAAGCTGTGCTTTGGTCATGTTATGGGTTTCTGTGTTTCTTTCAGTGAAGTTTTGTTCTGATTCTAATGTGAAAACAGTAGTGACCAAGTGCAAATTAGTGCTGTGAGGTTATTTTTTAAAGTTGTGCAAACATGTATGGACATGACCAGACTGACAATACCACAGAAATCTTGTTTGTTTTTTATAGTTTATTTTGTGTGCAATGTTGTAATGATTATTGTGCCACTTATTGTCAATTTGATGTAGATTTGCATGGTCCTTGTGAAAGTATTAGTTCATCCTCTATGGTGCCTGAAAAGTAATAGCTTCTAGAAAGTGTGCAAAGGAAATGACAAGAATGTAGTGTCATAGCTAGTAACAGTGGAGAACTCAAGGAACGAAGAAGGACAGTTTAATGATTTGTTGCTTTTTCTCAGGATAAATGTCTAAAACTAGCAGTGAACAAACAAACAAACGAACAGTGTGGATAACAGAATTGTATTTGGGACAGACAAGGCTGCCCCCCAGGTGTCATGGCTGGGACAGTCCACTGTGTGTTTACTGCACAAATGAGGTCACATTTCACTTTTATACAATAGTGAACAATATTGTTCTTCCTTCCTACTACAAAGAAAAAAAAACAAAACAAAAAAAAAAACAATGACCCTTGCGTCATTCTGAAAAATGTGGAGGTACTGAAACATATTCTCCCAACCCTGTGAGTTATGTCTTTTATTTTTATGTACTTTTATTATGAATTATATACTTTTGATTGTCTGATTTCAAGATTGTATTGGAGTTTTTTTTTTTAATTCTATAAGTCATTTCAAACTATTTTATACAAATGTATTTTTATATAAATTTATTTTTATATACATTGTTTGAACCCATTCTACCACAGATTTTTCATTAAAACCTGTCAAATGAAACCGAGTCCCATTACTTTGCATAATAGAGCATTTTCTAATGCAGCCACATGGATATATATATATA